>CAJQZM010019766.1:0-14508 GCA_907164665.1 Colias nastes | reverse complement strand
TTTAAGTTTGAAAAATCAGATGTTTTGCGCGAAGTGACAGTAGTACCAACCTCAACGCTTCGCTTATGAGGCGTGCAATAAATCAGAATAAAAATAGCGCAAGTTACTCCTTAAAACATCAGCTATATTCCAGTGAAAAGTACTGTCAAAATTGGTCCAGCCGATCCAGAGCCAGATTCCAGAGATTAGATTAACAAACAGACAGACAGTCACAGATATTGTAAAAATTACTATTTTGGTATAATAAGTACCGTGTATACATCCATTCCATATGCATGTTAATTATTTGAACATTACAAACAGACTCTCCAAATCTGTTATTGGTATAGATGAGGAATCGGAAAAGGTAGGTGTGGTACACAAATAAAAAACGTATTATTTTAGATATAATTTATTTCAATACTACAATGGTTACAAAATTGATTTAGTATAATCAGGATAATACAATATAACATTATGAGTGATTAAAACAGCATATTATCTACAATTTTATTTCATACTATGATAATGTTCGATATAACATTTTAACGGGTTTTAAACGCTATTTCATTTCTAAATGTTCAATATTATTTGGGAACAATATAAAATTCCACTAACATACAATCGGTGTGTCAATTTTAAACGCTATTAACTTTTAAATTACCTATATTACATTTAATAATAATATAGTGCTAAATATGAGCTGCCAATAATTACATAAACTACTAGTATAGGATCATTGAGATATACATATGGAGACGACACCGCCTACATCACTTATGTTCCGCTCACCATAAGCCATATGGTTTAACTGCACGCTCATTTTTTATTTGTTTTAAAGTGAAACGCATCAAATATGCCTTCGTGTGTGTTACGATATTGCACAAATAATACAAATAATACGGAAAAGTGCAAAGGAATAACTTTCATCGGTAAGTACCTAACTAGATAATAATTTTTAAAACTTAGTTAGAGCAAAAAAATGGCGCACAGATTTTGTTCGTGGTGTCTCCTCCATACGTAGTAATATTATCTCAATGTATAGGATACGAAATAAGATCGATCTTAACCTATCTGAGTACGTATTAAAAAAAAATGTTATGAGCACTTTTTGATAGGCAAGTGATTATAGGCATATTTGTATATAAATTATCTATAATGTTAGACGTAACTTTTGATTTAATATTTTTGTGGATGAATAGTTGTCAATGTACAGTCCGCGCCAAACTTTGTGACCGCCTTGAATATAGTCGCGAGTCCGAACTTGCGCATGGTACAGTCGAGTGGTCAATACGTAATCAACCAAACAATTTTATAAAACATTTTTTAGCATATTGTCAATTTATTTTTATTTGTTGATTATAACATCGTTCATGTTTATTTCATAGGTTATTTTAATATAATATAAAATGTATGTGTTATTTGTAAAACATATAGGTTAGGTAATAATAGGATAAATGTAAATAAAAAACGATCGAACGAATTCTGAACGCGACAGTACTCGCAGAGCTCACAAGTGCGTGATTCGTGTACGGACGTAGCACTCACACTAAGGCGCGCGCGTCACGGGTGAGCGGTGCGGGCGCGCGGGGTGTGGCCCTGCCCCCAAGCCCTTGTGCGTCCCGCTAATACCTGATTTTGTGTTACTGCGCAATGCAATGAGCCTAGTTCGGGCCGGCCACAAAGTTTGGCGAGAGCTGTAGTTGTCATTATTTCATGTCTGAACATGTTTAGCTGTCGAATACTATAAATTGCCGCTTTCCTTTGTCTCGTGGCGCATTCGTACGAATCGTGCCCGGGGGGGGGCGCCCCGCGCCCCGGACGTTGTTTATACGACGTTCGTCCCAACTACGCTCACTTTGCTAATAGTTGCGATTTGTTATCAACTACCTACATCAATTCAAACGGAGTTCCACCTATTTTATTGTATAATTTTTCAAATTAATTTATGATATTAACTATATGTGTAAATTGTTTATGAAATGTGAATGTAAATAAATAAATAAATAAATTAGGTAGCTGTGTAGAAATCGCAGTACATTCTTATTACATTTCAAACTAATATTTAACCCGACCTCGCGTGTATGTATTTTCTTATAATATATTTAATTGCAAAGAAACAATCGAATACAGTAATATATTTTAGTGAATACATCTTTTTATTGTTACTTAACATTGTGTGTATGCAAAAAATCATAATAATTAAAAAATACTAATATACCGTTATATGTGTTCTAATACTAATTAGATACTTATATAATCGCAAATAGGCAAGCAATTTCATTTAGGGTGCTTTTCCACCAATAATGTGCGAGGAATGTGTTTTTAAATAATCAATAGTATCGCTTCAAACTTCAAACTAAATGAAGCGATATGATTGGTTATTTACAAACACATTCCTCGCACATTATTGGTGGAAAAACACCCTTAGACTGCTACGAATACAACATTATTTGTCTTACCACAAAACAATAATTTAAACACAGTCTAACTTTAAACCAGGGATCTGTCACTTTAATAGTTGTCTATGTGAAATACGACAAAACCAGATTAAAGAGAACCCGCGCTTAAAGTTAAACCCTGTCTAATGTTTTTTTGGTAAGACAGTATATTTTGATTTCACATCGATAGCATTGAGAAAAAAAAACTTAAATAAAACAATTTTTTTTATTGTTTTCAAGTATTTTAATAATTATAATTGTCAATATAATACTTTTGTCAAATAAGTCGACATAAAAACGAACTACAACTACAAGCTAAGCTAATCTAATGAAAATTTTATTAAATACGTATTTAGCTGTTCTGACTTCGTTCATTGTAATTTTTGATAAGATCCTACTAATATTATAAATGCGAAAGTTTGTGAGGTGTGTTTGTTACTCTTTCACGCAAATACTACTGAACCGATTACAATGAAATTTAGCGCACATATAGAGGGAAACTTGGATTAACACATAGGATAGGTTTTATCCCGGAATTCCCACGGGAACGGGAACTATGCGGGTTTTTCTTTGAAAACGCGGGCGGAAAGCTAGTATAACATAATTTGTACTCAATCAATGGCACATACATATATTGTGTTTTTAACGAAACAATAAAAATAAAAATCCACGATCATAGTCAGAACAGCTACAGTCGACTCTCATTAATTCAAACCTGTAGTATCTCGGTTACTGGAGAATAGCATTTAATAAATAATAATTGATTAATACTTAAAAAAAAAGTGTGCGTGTACTAGTGTACACACGTAAGAAGTGAAACTTCTTTATGACCTTATTTTTAAAAAAATAATTTACTATATGCAACTTTACAGAAATACGTCGAATCACGCGTGGTAGGGATAAGAAAAAGATGGCGCGTAACGGAAAAATGTCACGCGTAACGAAAAAATGTTACACAAATTTTTTTCCAACCCCGATGAAGAAGTTTCATCACTTCAATAATTCGAAGTTTTATTTATTTTCTCGATAATTCGTAATTTCGAGTCCCTCGAGTTTCGAATTAACGAGAGTCGACTGTATATCTTAAACTAAGTTACAATAAATTACCTAGAAAAAATTTGGCTCATTTTATTGTATTGAGAAAATTGTCAATATTTTCACAAACTCAGCAATTTTGAATAAATACGAATTACAATATCGATAATAATATAATATATTAAATAAGTAATATAATGTCGATACCAAGCGGTTGTTGATGTCGCAGTCATCTGGTTGAATCTGCTATTTGATTGAATGACTAGCGTGTTCATTGAATGACGACATTCAATTGAAACGACTAGTTATAAACCTTTAAACAGAGCGGATATAACGCTGGGCATTTTGTTGAATGCCTAGCTCGTTTATTGAATGACGACAGAATTTACTTTTTCCAAACGTCCACAAGAAGACGGTTACGAGCCGAAGGAATCCTATTTTTATGTAGTTAAAAAAAAAACATGAACCTAATCTAACTTACCCATTATCCAAACCAATGACTATGCTAAATAACGTTCAGTCAAGTTGATGAACGTTACATTCTACTTGACGAGGTGTTTTAGTCATTCAATTAAATAAATAAAATAATAAATAAATATTAAAGGACATTATTACACAAAATCGACCTAGTCCCACAGTAAGCTCAATTAAGGCTTGTGTTGTGGGTACTAGGCGACGATAAATATAATATTTTATAAATACATATATATAGATAACACCCAGACCCAAGAACAAATAATCGAGTTCATCACACAAATATTTGCCCTGACCGGGGATCGAACCCGGGACCGTCGGCTCAGTAGGCAGTTACTTTACCACTGCGCCAACCGCGTCGTCGAATGTTGTCATTCAATGAACACGCTAGACATTCAATCAAACAAAGGCAATGCTAAATGACGTTTAGTCAAAACATTGAACGTTACATTCAACAACTTGACTGAGTTGTTCAATCAAATAGCAGATTCAACCAGATGACTGCGACAATTACACTAACTGCCTAATCTAAACGCTCGACTCGACCAAGATATTTGATCATCCGCCTAGTCTACACGCTCGGCTATTAAGCCAAGACATTCAATCATCCGCCTAGTCTACACGCTCTCGGATATCGATATATGCCTAATCTACACGCTCTCAGATATTCAGACAAGACATTCAATCATCTACCTTTAGTCATCTGCCTAGTCTACACGCTCCCAGATATTCAATCATCCGCCTAGTCTACACACTCAAATATCGATATTTGCCAAATCTACACGCTCATACGCGCATATCCGAGCGTGTAGATGATCTTGTCTAAATACACAAGACATTCAATCATCCGCCTAGTCTACACGCTCTCAAATATCAATATCTGCCTAATCTACACGCTCGGCTATTAAGCCAAGATATTCAATCATCTGCCCAGTCCAAACGCTCTCAAATATCAATATCTGCCTAGACTAAACGCTCTCAAATATCAATATCCGCCTAATCTCCACGCTCCCAGACATTCAATCATCCGCCTAATCTCCACGCTCCCAGACATTCAATCATCCGCCTAGTCTAAACGCTTTCAGCTGGGCTCTGGAACTCAGCCAACGCGTGCACAGGGCTCGGCTGTTTCTTCTGACTGCCGCGACGTACTTTAGCTCTAACCTCCTCCGGTTTTTCCGGACGGATCAAAGGTTTCTTTTCCGGCGCTTTCATACGCCATACTACTATCGGCGACTGGTGGAAAAAATAAATATATTCAATATGACATCTACAGTAAAAAAAAAACAACAATTTAGATAGATAGATAGATAGATAATTCTTTATTGCACACACACACAAGATTTACATAAAACACAGAAAAAGACAAACAGAGACAAGTATGTACAAATGGCGGCCTTATCGCTAGGATCTCTTCCAGACTACCATTAATATTAACAGGGAAACACATTTAAAAGAGGTGGGTGAGCAAAAATTATTGCGTTGGAAAAAATAAATTTTATTACGAATACTTATAGCATGAATTTAGTAAGATATCGGTAAATGTTAAAAATATGTAAAAATATGACGTTTCAAAAGTGCTCCTCGAAGAAGTCTAATTGAATAAATGTTTGTTTGTATTGAGTTTGAGTTTGATAGAAAGAATAAATATTTAATTCAGCACACATATTTATACAAAACTAGCGAACCCGGCGAACTCCGTTTCGCCACCTTATGTTTAAATACCAAACGAAATGTTACATAAGGCGCTGTATGTGAAATATGATTTTCCCGGTTTTCCCGCTTTTCTTTTGAAATGTTTCCTGAATTTTCTTTGCTACAAACCTCACGAAGCCAGAGACCTTTCCAACGAATGCAAATCCGTGGAAATCGGTTCGTGCGTTCTGGAGTTATAGCGTCAGGAAGGAAAACCCGACTTATTTTTATATAGTAGATTAAAACAAAACAAAAAAAAACAAATACACGAAAAACAGCGTGTGTGCCGAGGTCGTGTCACGGCAATACCGTCACGTCACGGAGTAAGACGACGATTTTTGTATCTTCACCAAAAAAGTCTCACTTCTGACACTTGAAACTTCCTAGGCGAACTTCATTCTGGCAAAAATACCAAAACCGTCGTCTTACTCCATGACGTGACGGTATTGCCATGACGCGACCTTTAAACTTTACTCTCAACGCGCCTAAAAAAGTTTCACTTCAAAAATGAGAAAGTTTAAATTTGTAAAAATTGTTACTTTTTTGATCCCAAATTTAAAAACGATCCTGTTACGAAAAATAAGATACAGAAGGTACACGATTTATGGTCACATATTTTTACACATAGAGAACGAAAATGTATAAAAAAAAATTGTAAAACTTTCTATTATGTAGTTTGATGCCAAAATCCATCAAAAAACATATAGTAAGGAAGCATGCGGTAATATCAAACCAAGCTGTACAAAAAATAAGGAAAAAACGTAAAAATGTACATGGTGCTACAAAATACCCTCTATAAAGTAAATAAAAAATACTTTATAGCTAAAAAAATATATTTATTAAAGCACAAATAAATAAAAAAAAGACTATTACAAGAGTCGGGATTCGAACCCGCGTCTTTCACCTACGAATCTCGCCTTGTAATAGTATTATTGCTATTCATTAAAAATCTCACAATTATAAAGCATTTGAATGCTATAAAAATAAGTAAAAAAAATGTGTGCGTGTACTAGTGTACACACGTAAGAAGTGAAACTTCTTTATGACCTTATTTTTCAAAAAAAAATAATTTACTATATGCAACTTTACAGAAATACGTCGAATCACGCGTGGCCCTACCACATAAGAAAAAGATTGCGCGTAACGGAAAAATGTCACGCGTAACGAAAAAATGTTACACTAAATTTTTTTCCAACCCCGATAAAGAAGTTTCACTTCCAAAATTGAAGTGAACTAACTATAACTTTAAATTTAGTGCTATCCCATTCATCTAGCACTTACATAGTTATTCTGCAACGCCGGCAAGCGGGGTATAAATATAATATTAGCTGTATAGGCTAAGCTAAGCTGTATATGCACTAAATTTATTCCATGATGACACACAAACTGATGGACCGATTTCGATGAAACTTTTTGTATTAATTAGTACACATTTTGTTGAGAGTCGTTTATAGATCCGGTTTGCACATGCACATTAATGGCTTGATTTAATCGATTTAATTACTATATGCAATATTTTTATTATACACGCTTCACCACGCACTACAATAGCTCCCACACGCTTCACCACGCACTATAATAGCTCCCACACACACTAAGACAGCTCCCACACGCTTTCCCACGCACTATAATAGCTCCCACATGGTCCCACACGCACTAAGAGAGCTCCCACACGCATTACAATAGCTCCCACACGAACTACAATAGCTCCCACACGGATACCCACACTAGAAATATAGTAATTTCCAATTTTTGTTAAATTTTATCATATTTAACTCCAAACTCACCGCTATAGTGCCCTGTCTCGTGTATTTAGTGGAGGCCACGTAGGATGCCTTCACTGTTAGCACTACGGCGTTCATCAGATTCTTCGCAGCTTGTATCAGTGATGTGGCGCTGTCAAGCTGTCAAATAGTGAAATAAAGTGGTGAAATAATCTATATATATAAAACTCAAAGGTGACTGATATAGTGATCTATCAACGCACAGCCCAAACCACTGGACGTATCGGGCTGAAATTTGGCATGCAGGTAGATGTCATAACGTAGGCGTCCCCTAAGAAAGGGTTTTAGAAAATTCATCCCCTAAAGGGGTAAAATAGGGGGTGAAAACTTATACCATGAAAACTTATCTTTTCCACGCAAGCGAAGCTGCGGGCAACAGCTAGTAATAATATAAAGCTGAAGAGTTTGTTTGTTTGTTTGAACGCGCTTATCTCGGCAACTACTGGTCCGATTTGAAAAATTCTTTCGGTGTTAGATAGCCCATTTATCGAGGAAGGCTATAGGCTATATATCATCACGCTAAGACCAACAGGAGCGGAGCAATGCGGGTAAAACCGCGGAGCACAGCTAGTATACACAAAAACTCACCCCGCTAACAATAAGCTCTCCGGATATATTCTGAACGTCCGCCTTCACTTTGCTCGTAATTTGTATCTGATGGCAATACAGCGCTATACGTTGGAGGTACGCTAGGAGATCTTGTTTCGTCGACGATTCCGGGCACTGATGGACAGACAGACAAACAAAATATGTTTATAGTTAGTGGATCATTAGATAGATAAAGTAATATTATTAACACACTAGCTTCCGCCCGCGACTCCGTCCGCGCGGAAAAATTAAGAAAAATTAAGATTTATTTTTTTTCTACGTATTTTTCCGGGATAAAAAGTATCCTATTTTACGCCCAGGATAATAAGGTATAATTATACCAAGTTTCATCGAAATCGAAACGTTAGTTTTCACGTGATGCCTTCACATACAGACAGACAGACAGACAGACAAAAATTTTTTTAATCACATATTTGGGCTTGGTATCGATCCATTAACACCCCCTGCTATTTATATTTTCAATATTTTCAATGTACAGAATTGACCCTTCTACAGATTTATTAAATGTATAGATTAGGTTAATCATGTTAAGGATTAAAATATTCAAAGATACCAAAATCGTCACCTTACTGCATGACGTGACGGTATTGCGATGACGCGAACTTGAAGTTTTATTCTCAACGCGCCTAAATATAGATTTATAGAATACTACTAATAGATAGTTATGGTAATATGTAAGTTGATTGGTTAACATTTCTAGGCACTTATGGACAGATGGACAAACATATAGATTTAGAATAAGTTGTCTATTGACTAGATATAATTTTAATAATGCGTCTAACAAATAAAAATAAGCAAAACAAAATTAAGAAATGATGTAAAAAAAATGTGATTTAGAAAAAGTACTATTTAATTACACTTTTAAATAATCTATATTATTATCATAGTATTTCCCAGTGTTTTGATTTTGATTTTACGCGAATATTATATAATTAGAAATTAAAGATTTTAACTAACGTTAAATAATATAATGAATAAATCACGTTTAAAATCCGTTAAAATCTTTAATGTCTAAATCCGTGTTATATTTAAACACACCTGTTCAGCGATCTCTCTCGTCAATTTGTCCAACTTCGTGCCGGCCTCGGAGATTTTCTTCGCTGCGTTGATAACATCCATTGTTGTCTTCAATGGACCGCGACCCCTGTTATATAGACAAATATTGTAAATAAATAACACTTATTTCAAACTACTTCAGGTGTAATTAACTCACTTACAAATTATGTACCTACAACTGTACCAAATAGGGATTTTAAATTCAACCTAGAAAGGTTTTATTCCTTTCAAAATGATTTTATATGTCTACCTTCAACAATAAAATAATAATTAACACGACTAAACACAACCAAAACGACCGTTACGTCCGAGAGCCAAATGCAAAGTGTCAAATCCGCTGTTCAACTCATTTTTATAACCACCCCCTCGGTTTGGGTTGCCAGTTGGCGATTTGTTTCTAACAATACTATAACATCGTCTAAATATGAAAACTGTCTAAAAACTACATTCTACACGAACCTGGTGAAATCCGTCATTTCGAGCACATATGTTTAGCTAGCATGATGATATCGTTGCCCGCGTCATCCCACTTGGCCACCTCATTGTCGAACGTCATCTTATATACTACACACACACCATACTTTCTGTACCAAACTATACAACTAAATCATCTATATATGAAAGTTAAGTTCTACACCTTTTTCTTCTATTGGGGTAATCTTGCATAGATACCAGTCTCCGGGGCAGGATCCATGGGTTTTGTCGTATTTCTACCGACTAAAACGTCATCATTATCCGTCGAGTCGTTTTTATATGTCATCTTGTTAAAGACTAACCTGGTGAAATCCGTCATTTCGAGCATGATCATGCACATATGTTTAGCTAGCATGATGATATCGTTCCCTGCATCATCCCACTTGGCCACTTCGTTATCGAACGTCATTTTCTCGCGTCGGAACAGCTCAACTTGCTGGAGGATCTTGCGCTTGTCCTCTTCTGTCATCTTGCGCATCGCTTCCTGTAATGAAAACGACAATTTTGACGTGATAACGTTTTTAAAATCGTTTTAGTCGGGTGACATGTTCAGAAACTTGTGTCACACCAAAACCTCACGAGCGCGATCGCAGGTATAACGAGAGAGAGACGGACCGATCTCCCGTCTCATCTCGAGCGTCTCATCTCATCATAAGACGTTATCACGTAAACATCTCGATCGTAAACCTACTTTACAAACAACCAATTTTTTTATGAAAATTACATATATCCCAAGAGCCCACGACGGCCAGACATGCCAGACACTGGCAAGATGTAAGAGCCATGAAAACTGTCCGGCTCTTGAGGTAACATCTTTTTATACGTCCCCAAGTAACATATATAAAATTTAGCTTTTAAACTATAATGAAAGTTAGGTACAAGTTTATACACCTTTACTACCTGTTTCCTGCCAAAGTAACCACAACCCAGACTTGATAATCGCTAGTCGTTCTTATCTGTATAGGAGACATATACAGAGAAACTTTCAACTTTTCTAAAATAAGGAATGTCTGGCCGTCGTGGGCTCTAGATCTAATAGTTATCGTGTAGTATGTGAAATTCTTTAAGCTATTGCATATTTTTGTAATAATCCATAATCGTATTACATGCAGATTCTGAAAAGAGAAATGAATAGTCTTATGAAGTAAAGGTATTGCAACAAGGTAACAAACTATTATTTGTGAAGTAATCAGAAATCACCGAGAATTAGGCGGGTTCCGCAAGCAGTGGAATTAAAATATTATTCCTGCACAAAATGATCACCTAATACTTTATAAAAATTGGTTATTTTATAGCAAGATTTTGAACAACTATTGAAAGCAATGTTGTGAAATGTTATAATAAAACAACGGCATATTAAATTGGTATATTAAAGTGTAGTGTATGTCCTTCCCTATTATCGGCTCTTAGACGCGCGTGCCCTCTCACTCCGACCGCCCGCAGCCAACTGAGCTGTGTGAGCGGTGTCACCGTTGCACGTGCGAAAGAGACGACATAATACTTCCCTCTCTTTCACTCACATACACTACATATAGCGAAAAGAGAAATATAAGAATAAACTTACCCTAGCGTTAGTAATTCCGCTGATATCAGGATACTCATCCACGCCGTGCTCACCCGTGTGAGCGCTCGCTGTACAAACAGACAAACATACTATATAATCAATTTTATAGTCATTTTCATTTCTGTACATAAAGAAACTTACATTGCATTGATAATATAGATTCAAGAAAATTTGATAACATAGCTTAAAATTTGTTTAAAAATGACAAGATAGGTTGGGTTGTTTGATTAAATTTCTTCAAGGTGTGAGTTCGATTCCTATCCAAGGTGTTGATTACATATATTTATTACTAGTAATTTGAAATTTAAATCAATAAAATAATTATATTATGAACAAGCAAAATCTATTTAATTTTCATGCATTCAATATACATTAATCTATATTTAAATCTATTTTACAAACATGCTTAACAACACAAACATTAAAAAAACGAAAAAAGCAAGTCAAAATATATAATGTAATGATAAATGAACCCCAATTTTGTTCCCATATTGACTACGCGTTTAGCCTCTTTATGATATGAATAACATTTTATAAGGTAGATGATGTGTTTCACAAACTATATTTTTGCAGTGAAAATTTTTAGGCGCGTTAAGACTAAAATTTCAAAATTGCGTCATGGCAATACCGTCACGTCAAGGGAAGAGTTTGGTATCTCTGAATCTTGCCGAAGAAGTTTCATTTCTGACACGTGTCATACACGCTCTTATTTATCAAAAAGAGGCTACACACTAGCCAATAGCCATCAGGGGTCACCAACCCACAACCCCCGACCCCCATGACACCTATACTCACATCGACTCCGCGTCTCCATCGTCATGTCCTCGACGGGCTCGAACTCCGTGTCCGTGTCGAGATCGTCGCTCGTCTGTACACAGCGTGCAAGCATGCTCTATTATAGTGTGTGTATTGTGATAGTTCTTTTTAAACGAGATTTAAAAGGTGTTTAATTCTTTTTTAAACGCGATTTTTTTTTGAGTTTTTAATTATTTTTTTACTATCATCATGATCATCAGCCCATATACGTTGCCACTGCTAGGAAACGGGCCTCCTATGAGGATACACCTTCATTCTTTATTCGTAAAGGGCTAATAGATGTATAAATTCATTAAACGAAGTTAAAATAACTCAATTCGTTAAGTATTTCTGTGTCTATTTATTTTATTTATTACGATTCGTCAACAGTTTTAATTGTTATTGTTAGATTAACTTTCTCCTTATACAACAATAGTAACTGTTCTATAATTTTACACAACAATAATTGCATGATTAATATTTTGAGAAACTATTTTGTAAAATATACACAGAATTGCTCCGTAATCAAAGGTGAATTCGGATCAATATTTTTCTCTATAATCAGCCTGACGTGACGATCATGTAGGTTATACTTATTACTGACGATATTAATTTATGAACTATCACAATAAACGCACTATAATATAAAACATAAAATAAATGAAATGAAAATAACGACCCGAATTTTTAATTGTCATAGAAATATACAATAAATAATCTCGATAATATTTTCACCAAGACATTAAACAATTCGGATCAATACAATGATAAAAGACATAAAAGACAAACACAAATGAAATAAATAACGACAGCGACGCAAAAACGAACGAACAAACAAATAAATATCATGCAAAACGAAACCCTCAGACATTCGACATGTTAACCTATAAAAAACAGGTCTATGACCATACACGATGAACATTAAGCAGTTAATATTGGATTAAGAGTGATAAATAATATCTCATTTATAAGATTATCAAATTAATTTCGAAAACAGAACAAATCAGTTATGGAAGTGAATCTTGCCAAAGAATTTTCACTTCTGACACATGTGCTCGGCACACACGCTCTTTTTTATTTATTACAAATTACAACTAACGCAGAATTAGAAATAATAGCAACAGCAAATTAAATCAAAATCTGGTCCTTCGAGACAGGATACCAAAAAATACAAAAAAAGACGTGTGGCACTCGGGGACTGCCGCGGTAAAGCTATTGCATAGCATGCTTTCAAGCCACACCTCCGCCCGTCGGAGTGGGGAGCGTGAGGTTTTTTCGTTACGGAATTTCTCGATTCGGTCCCCGCGCTCAAGGCCCGCGATAGAAGCTATGCAATAGCTTAAAAAAAACTTATTTACCATTATTTCACTTAAATAATGGTAAATAGAGATCAGAAATTTATTCAGCCGCGTCTATATCTTCTAAACTCTACAATCCAACATCAACAGCCGCATGCAAACAAAGCTGAACACAAGACAAGACCCTAATGTTTATCGCAACGCTCACATTTGCTCCTCGTCTCTAGCGTGTATTGCTCATCGAGTTCCACATCCTCCGGGTCTAAATCTTCTTCGTCCTATAATTATGCATTTGTATTGACCAATCGTTCTTATATTATACTAGTCGATAGAGCATCGTCCGGGATACAAAGCGAAATATTACGAAATATTAAGCATTTTTTTTTTAATTTCCAAATAGTTTCCAAAATCGGTCCTCTAGTAAATGAATTCACACTTTTGTTTTTATCAATAACTAGCTGCTCCGCGCGGTTTCACCCGCGTGGCTCCGCTCCTGTTGGTCGTAGCGTGATGATATAATATAGCCTATAGCCTTCCTCGATAAATGGGCTATCTAACACCGAAAGAATTTTTCAAATCGGACCAGTAGTTCTCGAGATTAGCGCGTTCAAACAAACAAACTCTTCAGCTTTATAATATTAGTATAGATGCATTAAAATTTATTGTAACATTCAGACCAAATAAAAGAAAACTTTATTAACAAAACGATGTCTTTTTCTAAAGGCCATTGACGTTTCAATATTTATTTGGATTGGATGCAATATTAAACAAGTGTTGAGTTAATTATTAATCTATACTAATATTATAAAGCTGAAGAGTTAGTTTGAACGCGCTAATCTCAGGAACTACTGGTCCGATTTGAAAAATTCTTTCGGTGTTAGATAGCCCATTTATCGAGGAAGGCTATAGGCTATATATCATCACGCTAAGACCAACAGGAGCTGAGCCACACGGGTGAAACCGCGGAGCGCAGCTCGTATTGCATATTAATTAAAATCACTCTATAGTCCCCTACAACCAGGCCTACCAACTTCATCATTACTTCGCTCAGCATCCTAAATATCAAACGCCTCCCAATCTCCCTGACCCCTTTCAACCCTTCCAACCCTTCCAACCCCTCACTCACCCGATTCATCAGCACAGCCCTTCGTATCTCACGCACAGCGTCATACACAAGTCGAGATGCGTCTATAAAGTCATTTTCATCTAGACCACCGCCACCGCCTCCTCCAAGAGCAGATACTGCGGCGTCTACACGGACCGCGAATTTGGACATTACTGGAAGAGAAAAAGTGATATTATGT
>CAJQZM010019765.1:0-18111 GCA_907164665.1 Colias nastes | reverse complement strand
CGCACTTTTTGTGTTCAGAAAAACATGCCGATTAAGTGGATATCAGTTGTCCGTATGGCGGAGGTGAGTCCCACGAAAATCGTTATTTGAAGACTTTTTTACAAATGGGTCTCACACTAATTCTATTCCCCGAGGCCACAAGTAAAAGCTGGTTGTAAACGTCAATTGGCTCTATAAAAGGATATTGAATATAGTTTTACGACAGTGCATTATGGCAATAAAAATCATTATACACCTCGCACATCCTGATCACTTTGGGAAGGAATCCGTAACAAACATACGCTTATTGTATGAAGACATCCTGCGGGTCTTGACCCTTTATCTGAGTTCGTATCAGTCAGACTGCATAAATGACCACGTTCATATTTAACTAGGGCTGTCGGAGCGGTGCCTGGAAATGCTTATCTTTTATTGACGGTATAAAATGTTGGTGACTATCGAACGCACTGTCTACGTACATACTTGTAACGTCATTTCAAGGCACTGATAGATATTAGATACCTACTAAGATACCACTGATATTATTGGACGAGGGTTTAACGATGTCATTATAATTTATTATACTGCATTTATTATCATTTATTTTGTTTACGAATATAAATTTAATTAATCCTATTAATATTATAAAGGCGAAAGTTTGTATGGATGTATGGATGTTTGTTACTCTTTCACGTAAAAACTACTGAACCGATTACAATGAAATTTAGCACACATATAGAAGGTAACTTGGATTAACACATAGGGTAGGTTTTATCCCGGAAATCCCACGGGAACGGGAACTATGCGGGTTTTCCTTTGAAAACGCGGGCGAAGCCGCGGGCGGAAATCTAGTTAGTTAATAAACGAAACTTAAGAAGTAAAAATTAATTAATGCCTTAAATAATTGCAATTCAGTATCATTGCACCTCGTAAATATTTAACACGTTGAAAATTTATTAAAATATGATATCCAGAGAAAGTTTAAGGCCGAAACTACGTAATTATTTTGAGATGAGTGACACTATCTTTTGGGAGATAAAGTGCAACCTTGTTTAATATAAAGATAAGGAATTAATAATATACTTTATGTGCCCAACATGGGCGGTGCAATACTTGGGTGGTTATTTTATAAGCTGTAAAATACATAATATATTATCAAAAGCATCGTATGTATTTGAAGCAATATTCATGCGCAAGAAAGAAGAATATTATAATTTCCTTTTTAATCGAAATTGATTAACTGCGAATGCCAGTGACTCAAAATAATTAATGACGAAGAAAAATATGTACCTACATACCTAGGGTAAATAACTTGCTAGGTAGTTGTTTATATTTTTTAGACAGAAATAACGAGAAAAACAAGATTGAAAATGATTATAAATTGACTTTAATTTCCTCCACGTAAACTGTAAAGTAAGACTATTATTGAGTAAGTTGTTGAACCCGGAACAAGTATATTAAAATATCGAAGGGATTTGGATCCTGTATTCAGTGGATATAATAATAACATGTATAAATTACGATGTGGAATTATAATCGTAATCACTACATAGCACAGTATTACAATATTATTTATATTGTAATACTGTGTACATAGTATAAAACAAAGTCGCTTTCTCTGTCCCTATGTCCCTTTGTATGCTTAAATCTTTAAAACTACGCAACGGATTTGGATGCGTTTTTTTTAATAGATAGAGTGATTCAAGAGGAAGGTTTTAGTATGGTTTTAGTATATAATTTATTGGGTATTAGACAAAGCGGGCGAAGCCGCGGGCGGTAAGCTAGTATATTTATTTAACTATTTTATGTACCATTACATTACATAATATTAAAAGAAATGGAAAACATGCATAGCACATAAGGCAACCTTATCGCTAGTATACCTATAAGTTACGATGTGGAATAATAATCGTAATAAATATTATATTTAATAACTAGATATTATATTCTTTTTGCATCGAGAAAAAAAAGTTTTACCTACAGAACTATAAGTTCCTGTACATAACTATTGCATTATCACCTGCGTAAAACATAAAAATCTCCTCTAAAAATAAATGCATTATTAAGTACACTGCAACCACAAAACAAGGTCGTTTAAGTGAGTTGAATATCTCAGATTCAACCTACTTTAGCTACGTTTTATCTCGTACTAAAGGTCAAGTAAATATAATAAACAAAATACTCGAATTGTTCGCACTATCCATTATAGATAGCACTGTTGCAACATTTGGAATACATTTTTATCCCTCATTAGAACTTAAACTTTTCTTAGAGTTTAGGTTATTTCCTAGCCAAATTGTGACTACGACAATAGTTGCAGTTTATTAAATTCATAGCATATACCAAATCATTCTTTAATATCGGTACGCTGTTACGTGAAAGAAAAAACAAATTAGAACACTTTTGCATTTAAAATTTTAATAAGGACAGATAATATTATAATGCTATACTGCAAGGATGAAGTGTTTATTTCACACAAACAGTAAAACAAGTATTATTTATGTGTAAAACATCGGAGGGGCCGGGATTGTGTTACTACTTGCAATAAATATGTAGTAGCAATCAAGTCGCGAATTGGGGTACGTGACTCGCTGCAGACGTGCATTGTGGCTCTACCACATCGCGCGGGTTCTAGAATTATTAAATTATATTTTATAGATATGTCGTATTATATTGTACGCATATTTATTTCAAGTTTCCAAATATTAAGGACACGTATCGAAAGATTTTTTTTTCACTATAATGATCTCATTCACTTACCTATAAGAAGTGAAATTTATATGTACGAAATATGACATATTATGGATGTTTTGACTAGATTTAAACTCATGTTCCTAAAATGTATACATAATTACATAGCAATCTATTTTAACACGATGTGTCACAGAAAGTTAATAACCTTTTCATTCTTTCTTGAGCATCAACTTTATACTTAGTGTAAACTTGTGTATTTTATTTAATTTTCCTCTATTCATCAGTCATATATTGACGTAATATATCTTCGATATGGATACAAAAAAATCTTCACAACATCCGCATTATATACGGCAAACTCATTCAATTATCTTTATGATCTTAAGGAAACATTTACTACATATCCTTATAAAGAGAGCATAAAAAATTAATACGATAACTACGTCAATGAATTTATTAAATTGTAGAGACGTCCCTTTTCTTTGTATTTTCCATGATATTTATTTAAAGTATATACTTAACTTGTATCAAAAGCTTGCTTAAAAGTAGACACAAGAACTACAAAACTGTATTAGCATAAGAACTTAAAATATAACGAGATTCACATATCCACTTTCAAAAAGTTTTCTGCATTTAGTCCGTCCAACTCCGAACTATAAATAAAGTTTACGCGCGAAGTTGCAAAGAAATTAAAAAAAAAAACTGTCCGCGCATGTGTGAGCTCCAAGTATGCACCTTACTCGTGAATTATTTCGCTTGAAGCTTGTCAACGACCCCTTTTATTCGAGATAACTGTACAGATTTTTTGACAGTCACTTGAGACGATGTGTACTTTTCTTGTTGAGAATCCTTGAGTGACCTGAAAATATTTTATTTTTAAAGTTTTGAGAATATTCAGTTGAAATTTTTCATGTTTATGAAAATAAATCTTTAGCTCTGCAATAAGAAAATAATCATAAACCATCTTGTTTATAAGGATTTTATATTATTCAGCCTTTCGAAGGTGGTTTCAATGAGCTGTCGCAATATAATTTTTATATGTTCATATAAATTGTAAAGCGTTCATAAAAATTATAAAATATACAATAGACTTTTTATTGCCATAATATGTAGCATATAGATGCAATAAATTATATCAACTATATTATATAAAAAAATATATCTAACATTTGCTACTAAATTCAGATTACGTGATAAGTCCTTTAACCATAAGCATATATAAGTATATATCTGAAAAAATGTGTACGTCTTACTAATTAACACATAAAATATGTACAGGCTTAGTGATCACATTTATTTAAATTACTTTGTTGTCGGTAAAAACTTGTAGTACAGCAACTACAGCAAATATATTCTATTATTTTGATTTTTTATTCTATCATTAACAATATGCATGTAATATGATGTGCACAACAAAAGAATAAGTGTGACACATTATGATTGCTTATAGGTCTATTAAATTTATAATCGTAGGTTACAATAAATTACTTTATGCAGAACAAATCACATTCTTTGTTTAAATTACAGTCGATTATTTATTAAAAAGGCGCTATGGCGCCATGGTTTATCCTTGATTGAGTTATGTATAATTACAAGATTAACAACTGACTGAATGCGAAAAAAATCATAAATATTTAATATGCATTATGAAGTGGAATTGTCGAGGAAATATCGCCAGCATATTGTGTTTTTATATTACACATACCAAGAAGCAAAATATTGCAGTCATTCTCGTAAAGTTTCTTCATACTGCGACTTTTCCGGATAACATTTATCACGACTTAACAGTTCTAAAGACGGTTCTTTTAAGATGTGCATTATATTTATGTCCGGAAAAACATGTAAAATATTCTGAAGATATAAATTTTATTATCTTTTTTTTTACATAATATAGCGCTGCGTTCCAACTTTGTAACGCTGCGTTGATATTCTTAAAAAAAATCCTGACCCTACTTCATACAACATTATATTTTACAAAATTAATGATATCGTATCTGCCTACTTATTAGTATTTTCCACTTTTAATAATACATCAACAACAGTATAGTATTCCATTTTAGATAACCAAAACGGTATCATCTTTACAATCGAACCGCAATGTTCATTGAAGTGTACTCGCTATGGAGTGTTAAGTTAAAGTGTCGTCTTAACGGTACAGTATTGTTGTGCGATATTTATCAGTCTGGAGACAGTCACCTCCCAAGCACGCGGCCTTCCGGAGTTCAACGTACGCATTCTACACTTGACCTTACTAATATGATTGTAAAATCAAACAAAGATAATTAGAATTTGAGGTTAGAAAAACAAAATCCTCGATCGACATAATATTTCGATCCGTTATTTCAATAATATTCAATATGTGACAGTCAAAACTCGTCGGTCAAAACCACTTTTGACTGCAAAAATCAGTTAAAAACGTTTTTGATCGATGCCCAGTCAAATAAATTGCAAAGCTGTTGAAAAGCTGACAGGTTCATGTTAATCTAAAAACATTAACAACAACTTAAATTCCTCTAATGTTGACGTTAACATATTCTCCTTCTAAATGCATCGATTCTATATGACAGCCACAAATTGCACTCATTATGAGCATACGTAAGATAAATATATTTCTCTATTTAGCATTTATAGGGAAATATGTTTGTAAATGCAATAACTATAAACCAATTTATTCCTATTAATACCTAACGAACTTTTGTTACCTAATTTACGAGTTGTAAAAGTATTTTATGACTCCTATAAATTATATGTGTAAGATTTTAATAAGTAATCTTAATGGTCATTAAATTTTGAATTTCTGGGACAAATGATTTATAACTTTGACGTTTATTAACTAGTTTAATTTACGTTTTTGTGCCCTTTGTCTCCTATTAAGTAGTATATTTTATAATAAACAATAATCAACACTTAATTTATATTTTTTATTGGATAGCTCGTAGGCATTCTTGTTACTAACAATGCATTTGATCCATTGAAATGTTACATTTTTTAGCCCTAACCTTGCATTTTTTAGAGGACGCAATTTTGTTTTTTTGATGTGTAGGGGGGGTCAGTGTGAAGCTAAAACCAAGTTTGTGGGGTCGCCACCCTTGTCCCACGGCCGCCATCTTGAAAATAGCGGTTGAAATGGTTTTTACGATATATCTCTTAAACTATTTAACTGATAAAAAAATATCGTTAACATTATTTGTTGCAAATTAAATTTTCTACAACTTTGGTGAAGTAACTTTTAGTCGTAGAACTATAAATAAAAAAGTTATAAGCGAAAATGTTCAGAAATTAGAGCCATTTATATTTTTCAATAAAACTTTTTTTTATCATTTTACGAAGAAATGATATCAGACCATTTTTGTAGATTGTTTTTCGAGGAACAACTTTTATGTACAACATTTTTTCATAACGTCAATAACTAAGGTTTTACAGCGCTCTGAAGTGAGTACTATTTTTCAGTACTCTTAACTATACATATATTGGCTATTGGCTCTTTTCTCATACTCCAGAACAATAGAAGCACACTGCAGAACATTTCAGACCTGCTTTTCGACGTAAAAAAAAGTCGCGCTTCCAGACTCTACCTCCTGGGTGGTGGGGAAAAGATTCAATAATTAATTATTAGTGATATTGCAAAATTAATTATTAAAAATATTATAATAACAAAAAAAAACCATTACTGATGACAAATTATTATTAGTACACACATAATATAAGTATACTGTATAGTTCAGAGTACTGAAAATTAGTACTCACTTCGGAGCGCTGTAAAACCTTAGCTATTTAATTAATGAAAAAATGTTGTATATAAAAGTTGTTCCTCGAAAAACAATCTACAAAAATGGTTAAATATCATTTCTACGTAAAATTATAAAAAAAAGTTTTATTGAGAAATATAAATATCTCTAATTTCTGAACATTTTCTCTTATAACTTTTTTATTTATAGTTCTACGACAAAAAGTTGCAGGATCAAAGTTGTAGAGTATTTAATTTGCAACGAATAATGTAAACAAATTTTTTTTATCAAATAAATAGTTTAAGAGATATATCGTAAAAACCATATCAACCGCTATTTTCAAGATGGCGGCCGTGGGACAAGGGTGGCGACCCCACAAACTTGGTGATAGCTTCACACTGACCACCCCTACACATCAAAAAAATAAAATTGCGTCCTCTAAAAAATGCAACCCCAAATGTAACTTTTCAATGGACCAATTCTATTTATCATATTATAATAATTTAAATGGTTGTCGATTGTTTTATAATAATAGTATCGATTTATAAACTAATTAATAATATAAAGGGGATTATGAAAGTCCGCTCACTCGACCTTTCCGGCTAATGTTGATAAAAGTCAAGGATACGATTACTTACGCCGAGAAGCGATCACAAAAACTACTAGAGCAAGAGCCCGCTTCAGCCAGGCGCACAGTATTTCATAAAACCAGAAAGTTTGTCTGCGCACGTCACCAACACAGGTAAGAACGATGAGCGACTATGTAGTTTGGGTAGTGGTTACTTTGACAGGTAACAGGTAACAAAGGTGTAAAAAAAAAGCACCTCAAATACGTTAAAGTATAAAGCTTGGTTTTTTGATATTTTCTTTAGAATAATATTTAAAATGATGTCATCCATTGCCGGACACTTAGTATGGTTTTAACCCCCTGCCGGACACCCCAAAACTCAAAAAAATAATTGTACTTAAACTTACAATATAGTATAAAGGCTGAATTTTAGATATGTTACTTGGGGGACTATCAAAAGAATTTACCCCAGTAGCCGGACAGTTTTCACGGTTTTTACATATTGCCAGAGGCCTTGAAAGTCTGTGGTAAGTGCGAGCGCGAGGCAATATATATTTAGGCAGGTTTGAGTGAGATGGTGAGTTTGCTCTATTGCGAACTTTTATTTACTCAGTATTATATCCTTAACTATATTTTATACAGTAGTATCGTAGTAGTAGTTTTATACAGTACATATAGTTCTGCAACTTGTATTGATAATGTTTACTGTGATTGCAACTGTTTAGAAAAAAATATTCTCAATACACTGACTTCGGATCACTGTGGCCAGAAAGTAGTTTTTGAATGGGATTGCATACCTACATTTTAAAAGAATTAATGTTAGGTTTTTTGAAAATTTCCTCTGAAGACAATATTATTTTGCCGGTACTTTCTTTACAAACAAAACAAATTAATTTATTTTCCATGATAACACTTCACTAAAACTTGATCAAATTTATTTCACAAACTACACAAATAAACGATAAAACGTATTAGTTGTATACGTAGTATATTATTATTAGTCTGTGGTATTAGTGAACGTATAATAATTGAACACAATACAATGTAAACGACAGATGATGCGCAGTAAAAGATCGCAATAGAGCAAACTCACCATCTCACTCAAACCTGCCTAAATAATATAATATATTGCATCGCACTTACCACAGACTTTCAAGGCCTCTGGCAATATGTAAAAACCGTGAAAACTGTCCGGCTACTGGGGTAAATTCTTTTGATAGTCCCCCAAGTAACATATCTAAAATTCAGCCTTTATACTATATTGTAAGTTTAAGTACAATTATTTTTTTGAGTTTTGGGGTGTCCGGCAGGGAGTTAAAACCATACCAAGTGTCCGGCAATGGATGACATCATTTTAAATATTATTCTAAAGAAAATATAAAAAAACCAAGCTTTATGCTTTAACGTATTTAAGGTGCTTTTTTTTACACCTTTGTTACCTGTTACCTGTCAAAGTAACCACTACCCAAACTACATAGTCGCTCATCGTTCTTACCTGTGTTGGTGACGTGCGCAGACAAACTTTCTGGTTTTATGAAATACTGTGCGCCTGGCTGAAGCGGGCTCTTGGACTATACAGCCATGAACCAAAAATTATAAACAAATGTATATTTCATAAAGCTATAATCATAAATATTAAATATTATATTAAACCTATTTTTACAAACATAACGTAGCATGAGTACAATTACACGTATTAGGTACTCACAACGTGTTCTCTACATAATTATTAAAATTGTAGGCTCAATTGCTATAATTACAAAAATATGTTACACTTATAATAAAGATAAAATAAACACAACTACAGTACAAGTGTGGAAAGATCAAAAGCCAACTTGCGTAATTTGCATTTGATTTTATTGAACAAAACAAAGCCTATAATTTTACTTATAACGCCAATCTTGTATAAATTAACTTGTTATGAAACACTTATTCACTATTACCACCTCGCCACTGTAATCAGAGATCATTAAAATTAAATGTTACGTCTAGGCGTCCATATTAATCGTTTAGATACAAACATTGCCCATACATAGCACTCAATACTTCAAAATAGACATTTCCTACAAATCTCTATCATGCCTAGTAAGGGTTTTTGACGCATGAAGTGAGAGACTACCGCATGACTACATTAATTTATACGTTTAAGGATTAGGTATATGTTCTAGGATTAACTATTGCAATCAATTGCATTTTAATTGTACGAGTATAAATTAGTTATTCTTTCTAAATGCGGTGGATTGTATAAATGTATAATTCAAATAGGTAAGGTATTGCCTGTGGTATTGCTTTCATTTAATTAGGTATAACAATATGTGTATCAAATACACAATATAACTTGTAACTTCATCATTGTATAGTCTTTAAAATAAACAAATGCGTCAATCAGAAACCACAGGAACAGATGAAGTCATAGTGTCATGTTGAACTCTCAATGACATCAACCACAAGTCACAAGCACAACCCATATTTTAATTCAATCTGCTTTCAAAGGAAGTGTTCGTTGATAGTAAATCCCTAGAATTATTACGTTGAAAACAACTTGAATAATCTTTATTTTAAGGAAACAGTAATAGAATGTATATCATTTGTTATTAATATTTAATTTAACTACATTTGTTTATAAGGTATTATGTAGAGTTGGACAAATGTAGAGATGGTACCTAATGAACTATTGGTTAATTATAGGTAAGTGTAAATACTAAAAAAAATTTAGATTCTTTATCCTAAGAACACTCACCACATATCTTTTTATTACTTTGATCAAAATTTCTTGTAAAATTACAAAGTACGTGACTTGAATTCACAATTATTTTGCTCGACGTGCATATTACTACGGAAAACATCAGTTAGTTTCTTGGAAAGATCGCAGTTCGAACATGTGCTAATATTATTCAATTTAGAATGATCATTAAGTTCAAAATAGCAAGACTTCGTATTTTGTACGTATATAATTGCGGTTATTATAATTCGATTACCCATAATTCGCTCTAAATTTGATATGGAATGGTATGTTGGGTTGGGTCTTCTTGTAAATAAATAAGTAAGGTGGGTGGACCATGGAAGGCCATGCTCCTTCGAAGGCCAATTATTAAAATTTCGTAGTTATTGCCATATGATGACAAATTCCTTCTATTTACACAAACACCCATCGAACTAGAAATCACAGACGCGGCGGCGAATCGCTCGCGCCACTATTTTGGCAGTACGGTCCCTCGCTTCATTGATATCGGAAATCGGCGGCGTTAAAATAAGATGGGTGTACCATAGAAGGCCACTCTAACAAATAAATAGTTATTATTCGTTTATTTACTGGAAAAATGAAACTAACAAATATTTAAGTAATACTTTGTTTTATTACGTAACATATAAACCACTTCTTTTTATTGTAGATTTAATCGCTATTTATTAACTTTTAGTGTTAAATGACTGATTTATTATAATGGCCTTCTAAGGAGCCTTGTTTCTAGCAAGGCCATTTGGAAGAGTTCTATGAAACTTAAGTTCAATCAATATTGATCAAATCTGAAATTTAAAAAAGTGGTTTATATGTTAGATACGTAATAAAACAAAGTATTACTTAAATATTTGTTAATTTCATTTATCCAGTAAATAAACGAATAATAACTGTTTAATTGTTAGCGTGGCCTTCCATGGTACACCCACCTTAGGTATGTTTAAACTTCTTTGAAGTTTGCACTATGTAGGAAGATAATAAAATCAAACGAATCCACAAAAGAATTCATGATTCACACATATTTGCATAAAAATGTTTGGTAGCGTCTATTGACAATGTGACAAATTATTTTTACTTCGGTAATCAATATTTAGAGTTAGTTAAGTATTAAAAGATGTTCCTAGGTAAATTATGAAAAATATCATCATAGCGTCCGCGTCGTTTTATTTGCCACTTGCAAGAAATTGAAAAATATTACTTTTAAGACGTCGTCATACTTCATTTTAGTAAAATAGCATGTGTTTACTTCCAAAAAAAAAACGCATGTCTCCAATTGAAACGCAACAAATTAATCATCGCAAAACCCAAAATTTTAAATTATAAGTACATTTGTTGCGACACAACAAGATGCATGAAACATGGATAATGTCAGTTAATCGTTAGATAACAAATAGGCGAGATACTTAGCTAGTAGGTTACTATTTAGTAATCTCTGGCTAGCACGAGTACCTGCTAGACGCCCACGCTGTGGACAATTTGTGATCGTTTCCCGTTTACCCGACACCGTGTGGGAGGAATCCAGTTCTCAAACATACAATTACTACCGCGATACATATTTCAAGCTACGTAATAACCGATAGCGATACTTCGATACTCCTATCTTTCGCTGTCAGTTTCTACGCAAGCTATAATATTGTCCAGAGTGATAGTGGTTGTAAATAAACATAAAAATATGCGCGAAATATGTATGAATCAGATTTGAATATTTATATAAATTTGCATAATATAATTTTTTCGTAAAGGATTGGCAAGATAATGAAACATTTAAAACTCTCTTTCAATAGTTATGGACTTTTATTTATAAAGATGATTTAAAATAATAACAACGTTCCTTTTAAAAGCACTTAACTCTTTTTTGCCAGCTCCGTGAAAGTAGAATGTGCTACACATAACCCCATTTTTTATTGAGCCACTCGAAATGTTCTGAAAAAAGTGCCATAGTTTTTTGCTTGAGTGTATAAATCAATGTTACCTTAAGTATTAGTACATAGTTCAACACTTTAGATTTTAAAGTTAATTAAAAAAGTACAGTCATTTAGATTTTTGTTTTTACACACCTACGATTTAACTAGTTCTGAAATATGTACTATGTCTATGGAACAATAATCTTCTAATCAACCATTATTTATAATAAGCTCATGAGTATCAATTAATTTTATAAGCTGACTAATGTGTTTTATCAAACAAAGGCTTAACGCGATGTTTAAACGCATGTTTATACACTCAATACTTGTTTTGCATCTCTACACTCAAGAATGGACTTAATTTGTTTCAATCAAAGCATACTTTCCTTGTTTGGTCCTAAACGATATTTCGTACGCGCAAAAACAAACATTTACATATTTATCACGAACTGACTCATCCTTCAATATCGTCTTTATGGCAATTCATCAAACGTGCCTTCATTTTAATCGAATAAGACAGCTGCAAATTATGAATAGTATCTATACATGAATAAAACTGCAACCACATTGCAACCCACCTACCTGCTTTCAATTTATATGACATTTAATAAAAATTACTGTAATTTGAATGAGACTTCGTTTTATTATTATGCAGTTTTATTAATTCACTTATTAAATACCAATAGTCAATCGATTAAAAAAAAATTGAAGTAATCCTATTATTGTTTGCGATCCAATTATTCCTATTTATTTTATAACTTATAGTAGAGAGATTTTCTAGATAACATAATTTCCAACAAGCCATAGCGGAACTTGTAATAAAATGCGTTCATTTAAAAATGTAGTATGCATAAACAAATATTTTTGTGAGTCATTTTGCCCATACAGAATTACGGTACACAAGGTCAAATTAATAAGTCCATTTGAACAACTCGTCCTAGATAAGATTTGAGAGTTACGTACGTTTATCTAATAAACCAAATTAATATTCAAATCTTAAGATTGATGTGGTCATTGAGGATGAAGCCGAGGTTTTGAAAAATAAATAAATAGAGCAATATACTACCACTTCTCATTCATTGTGGTATTGATCGGTCCTTCGAGACCAATGGTAAATCTGTACTTTATAGTCTAAAATCTATACTAATATTATAAAGCTGAAGAATTTGTTTGTTTGAACGCGCAAATTTCAGGAACTACTGGAAAATTATTTCGGTGTTAGATAGCCCATTTATTGAGGAAGGCTATAAGGCTATATATCATTACGCTAAGACCAACAGGAGCGGAGCCAAGCGCAGCTAGTTATATATAAGAAAGTATTTATTTATTTATTTATTTATAAATACTTTATTGCACTTAAATATAACAAAACAAAAAATACAAACTCTTAAATATAACTTACACTAAGTACAATTGGCGGTCTTATCGCTTAGAGCGATTTCTTCCAGACAACCTTTGGTACAATAGAGGAATAAATACATAAATGGGTAGTGCAATAATAACTATGATAAAGGAAAAGTATATTATCCGTATAAAAAGGAAAGTATATTAAGGAAACTTACCAACTACCACTTCCCATACGTAGGATTCTTGAAGGACGACGTAGGTGGTTTATACAGCGGGTTCTCCCCCGTGCAGTCCTCCGCGCCGATGTTCTGGTAGAGCGGGTCGGCGAGGGGGAGCGCGGGCGGCCGGGACCGGTACATGAGGTAGCCGCCTGTTGCTGCGAGTGCTAGTACTGCGACTATCGCGCACAGCACGATGGGGAGGGTCACTGTGGACAAGCACTTGGTGCTTAAGAGGGCGCATAAAGCCAGAGAATTTCTATAGTTTAATGGGCGGGGCCATAGCGCGCCATGCCGCGCGCAATCATTCTTCCATCATACACCCGGCTCATCGTACACGTAAAGTTCATCGGACGCTAAATTAAACACAATATTCTTCGCTCGTTCAACGCGTATTTTCGGTAGTATATTAATGAAATAATTATATAAAACAGTGAAGTTGAAATATTATGTAATATGATAATTCATTATTATTTTTTATTTATAATTATTGATGATAATCTATACATATAATAAAACAGTAAAAAAAGTGTATACGTATGTAATATATTCAAAAAAACAATACCTATTAGGGAAACAGTATAGAGCACGAATCCGTAAAAAAATCTGTCTGTTTGTTTATGTATGTTTGTTTGTATGATTTGAATGAATGTTATATTGTTGTGTAGATATTATATACTAGCTTTTCGCCCGCGCAGTCAAAGAAAAACCCGCATAGTTTCCGTTCCCGTGGGATTTCCGGGATAAAACCTATCCTATGTCCTTTCTCGGGTATCAAAATATCTCTATACCAAATTTCATGCAAATTGGTTCAGTAGGCGTGATTGAGTAACAGACAGACAGACAGAGTTACTTTCACATTTATAATATTAGTTCAACATTAGTATAATATTAGTACAAGGTAAATTAGCTTGGAGAAATTTTTGCATATTATGTAGTGGTGTGTATATTACTCAGATCTTAGAGCGCGTTTCCACTATATCGTTTAAAAATACAAAAATGTTTCGATATCCTAATTCCTAACATTACTATTTAATTTTATACTTATTCCTAGCAACACTCTGATTTTTGTTTTCAATAAAAACAAGTTTTTATTTGAAAGAAAATGGTTTTGACTTTATAAAAAAAAAATATAACTATCATTCAATTTCACGTCCTTGAGCAAACGACAAGACGACTACCGTGAAACAATAAAATATCGTGTCCATAATAATTTGTTTCGTTATTAATATTTGACCATAATAATTACGAAACAAAACAAATAAATAAATCGTCACTTGATAGTTGAAAGTGGAAACACGCACAAAACCAGAATAAACCAGTTTACGCTGTCCGCAGGTGCCACGTGCAGTCTTTCGTCAGTCGCTTGAAGGTCGCTTGGTACCGTAAGGCTAAGCGCGCACCACGATTTTATGCAGCGTGATTATTTTATCGCAGAAATACAACGTATGAGTTAATATGACAATGCGCGCACATGCGATTAAATAATCGCAGCGATTTTAAAATTGTGATTTGTCACATTTTGCTTTTCTTTTTTTTTCTTATCCTCCGAAGTAGTAAATAAAGACAAGCAACTTGTACGAAATCAATGATGAAAGTGAGTAATGATCACTATTAAATTATCGCTGTGCGCGCACCGTACTCTCTGCGATTTTCTACAGCGCGATTTTGAAATCGTGTCGCAAAAATTAAAATCGTGGTGCGCGCTTAGCCTTAGAACATAAAGCACACATTTCATTCAAAAGTTATAATTATTACGTAATTGTTAAATTTTGTATTTGTTGATTGTTGTTATTATTTGTTATTATTGTTATAATATTTGTTGAAGTGTTTAATTTGTGTGTAAGTGTTGTAACTTTATATTGTTAATTGTTAATGTAAAAGTTATACGTATGTTAAATGTGCAAATATTAAAATAAAGTCTCATCTTTTTCAGAGGAGAAACACATATAGTTTAACTAGATTTCCGCCCGCGGCTTCGCCCGCGTTTGCAAAGGAAAACCCGCATAGTTCCCGTTCCCGTGGGATTTTCGGGATAAAAACTATCCTATGTGTTAATCCAAGTTACCCTCTATATGTGTGCTAAATTTCATTGTAATCGGTTCAGTAGTTTTTACGTGAAAGAGTAACAAACATCCATACATCCATACAAACTTTCGCCTTTATAATATTATCAGATCAGATATTAGAATATTAGAATATTAGATATTAGATATTAGATTTAAAATCCCATATATTATATATTATAATAAAAACTAAAAATAAAATGTTGTTTTTTTTATTTGCTGACCATACACTACTACAAACGCAAAAATTTCTCCAAGCTAATTTACCAGCTAATTTTTTTTGTAAGCTAAGCTAATTTAGTAGGTATGGATAGTGTGACTGTGTGAGACCCATTTGTAAAAAGTCGTCAAATAACGATTTTCGTGGGACTTACCTCCACCATACGGACAACTCAAAGTAATATCTAGGCATGTTTTTTAGTATATACCTATATAATATATTCACAATCTGTATTGCATAATAATATTACATATTATAGATTATCTATAAGTACATAAATATAGCTTTTCGAATTTTTGTATGTTTGTATGTATGTCTTAGCATTAGCTAATAATATTATAATTCATAAAAAATATACTATAAATCTTTCTTGATTTTATAGATGTAAAACTATGAATGAAATATTTATATCCATATATGTATACCTAAGATCGTAGCGTCAATACCTACTCAGCCCGCGGAAACATATTATCATATTTATCTACAAATAGGTAGGTAGATTAATTACTACCTATTTGTAGATTCCTATGGTTGTTCCAGTAAAAAACGTAAACAGGTTGTGAATAGTATATACCTATATAATATATAATATATTCAAAATCTGTATTACATAATAATATTACATAATATCTATAAGTACATAAATAATAAATATAGCTTTTCGAATTTTTGTATGTTTGTATGTAGGTATGTCTTAGCTTTAGCTAATAATATTATAATTCATAAAATATATACTATAAATCTTTCTTGATTTTATTGATGTAAAACTATGAATGAAATATTTATATCCATATAACTAGGTACCTATGTAAACCTAAGATCGTCGCGTCAAGCCCGCGGAAACGAATTTACGAAAATAATAGATATCTAAACTCACCTGCATAAAGTTTCTGAAATGAATCAAGTCGTATTTTTTATTAATACATATTAATAAATAATAATAATTATTATTTATTATAAATAATAATTATTTATTATTTATTATAAATAATAATTATTTATTAATATGATTACAATACTAAGTATATTAACTTATCTTCGAAAATTAGTTAGATATCATTTAAATATGAATCTCTTTTAGTTCTCGTTTCTGAAGTTTCAATGTTCTTTTGTTGTTTACCATTTTCAAAAAAACAATATTAAAACAATATTATTAAAAAATCGGCGCGCGGCACAGCAATTTGAGCATGGTCTACTCGTCTCAACGGAGCGATAGCGTCTGATGTATGAAATAGAATTATGTTTGAAGCTCCTAGAACGTGCGATGCAAGATGATTTCTTGCGTAATTAAAAATATAGTAAGCGCCAAAAGTGTTTTATCGTGATTAAACCAAAACTAAAAGTAATTACAAAAAAGTGGTCCTACAAAGTTCTCACAAATGTTTCAATATAATTGTTTATGAAAAAAATAACATAATAGGCATTACCATGTCAAGTAAAAAACGTAAAAGTGTGAAATTTAGAGGTAACTTCGTGAATTTTTTCTATCGAGTCAATTTCAATATTTTATGTTTTTGATCTGACAATATAATCCAAAATATCATCAAGTTTTACATATATTTTATTTTTTATATTTGGTCTTGAATATTACACGTATCAACTACAAGTTGATTGGTGATTTGACTTTATTCGCGTTCTTAAGGGGCTGTTAAGAGCAAATTTAACAGTGATTGCGCTCTCCTTTACTCCCATACAATTGGACAGTGTGCGCAAACGAGAGCGCAATATCACTGTAGCGGGGCCAGGTCGTAGAAGAAAATATGTGATTTAAGGAAAAGTGTGGGTCATATGCGAAATATGACTCGTTAGAGTTTCAGGTATGAATATATCGACTTCGTGTTTTAAATTGCAGACCCGTACGTCAAAAAAATAAAGACAGAATCGTTTAATGATGATTTTAAGACCAATATTTGCAATTATTTTCTATCGAGCCGATTTCGTCCAATTATGTATCGAGTCCGTCCACGGTCTTCGAAATATGATGAATATTAACATATATTTTTTTTTGATGGGCTAAAATAAATATCTTTTCTTAAAAAACTGCTCAAATAACTTCAATTTGGTGTTGTCAGCCCCTTAACTAGTTGTGTGAATAGTAATATGGCTGTGTCAACAGTCAATGATGTATGAACAACTAGGCGGATGGGTACACAGATTGAGCAGCATTGCGATGCACTGTGAGTGGACGTGGCTCTGTCAATAAAAGTGCGTGTGTCTTAGAGTTTAACAAACTGTGTCCAATATGTGGGTTCAAATAGATTGAATAGTGTTGCGATGCATTTTGTGTATATGTGGACGTGGCCAAAGTGCGTGTGCCATGGTGTTTAACTAGCTGTCCACACTAAAAGAGCAGCCTTGCAAAGCATTTCGGTCTAGGAAAATCGCACGCTCTTTTCTAGGCCGAGCCACATCCATACTGACCAAGTTGCTTCACGCACAATGCTTCGCAATGCTCCTCGCTCAGTGTGAAGTCGCCTTATCGACATCAAACGATAATCATCAATCTTGAATGAATTCTAAACTGTATCAGTGATCCCCCAGGACAGCTCAACGGAACACGGTGTTTAGTCTGACAAACATTTATTGTATCGTCGCTTGCTAGATAAATTGTACGAAATTAACGAAATATTGTGGTTCAGAATAAATTTGT
>CAJQZM010019760.1:0-13606 GCA_907164665.1 Colias nastes | reverse complement strand
CCTTCATCCATACTTATATTTATTTTTTTAACACAATTTGAATTAACTTTGATTATTTCGAAAAAACTACAATGAAACGAAAGCTTTAAATTTTTTTCCAACAATTAATAATTACTAACGATAAATCGATTGCACGCATCAATTCACGCGCATTACTTTTAAGAGTGCTCGATTGTGCGAAGCGTTGCTGTAGCTTTGGAACATTCAATGTTAAGCATTATGCCGCATAATGCGCTCTAGTGCTGTAATTGGAAAACACGGATTATACTCTAAGCTTGGAATATTAATAATGTGATTAATAATATGATAAAATTAAACAGGGACTTCGTTTCATTGCTACAGTTTCTAGAAATATGTATTGAAATAGACTAGTTCCTATTTATCTGTTCTAGCATTTAAGATTGCATGAAAATTAGGTGCCTCCTGTGGTGCCTTCTAATTTGATGAACTATTGAGTTTATAGAAATGGCTTGTTGAAAAAGGATTAGTTAGCTAGAACCTACTTATGAAATATGTAAGTTTAAGGATATAAATTCAAGAAATAAACAAAATTTTAATGATTAAATGCAATTTATTAATCTAAAACACATACAAAATTACATAACAAATATTAATTTTTAGGCGTCATCATTTACTTCGTCCACAAAATCAGCCATCATATCTTCTACAGATAGGACATTCTTTTTTGCTACTAGAGTAGAATCACATTCCGTAACCGTCATTTCTACATTAATATCCGTAGTTTCTTTATGTTCAATACCATTGACTTTTGGTGACTTGTCAACTTCCATTTCCCCAGATTTTCTCCCTCCATCGATATCTTGAGAGTTTCGGATAACTTGCCCGCAAGTTATTTGAATATCATCTGTTTCATTAGTACTTGGGAGATTGGCGTCATCAATTTTGTCTAGAACTTTTACTTTTTCACTTCCTGTATTTGGATAATCATAGGTAACTTCTAAGGAATGTCTGTCTTCACCGTCTAAAGTATCAACTGAATCATTTAATGGTACTTGTGTGGGAGCGTTGTGTAAAGAAATGTCTGAATTTTCTTTAGAAATACTAATATTTGTTTCAGTTATGTTTCCTTCTTCAGTACTTTTGTTAGGAATATCTTCGAAGCATAGAGTTTGTTCATCATCTTGGCAAGTTACAATCATTTCCGACACTTTATTGGAATCGCGTTCTTGAGTAGATTGACTTTCATTATCAATTTCTTGTATAGAAGCCCCTCCAGAATTAGACCTTTCAATTTGATTAACTTCCTGTACATCTTCAGTACCAGAATCATCACTTATTTCTACAGAACTCATGTTTTCACTACTAAGACTTATTTTATCCGCGTCTTCATCTAATCTCGCCTTTTTCTTCGCTGGTTCGTCAGCTATTGTAATTATGTCCTCTAAGTCAGTGGGCGGCATCCTGTTAAGTAATTTTTTTTATTAATATTGTCACATAACTACAGGGATTTATTTAACATGTTATTATACAAAAACATATTTAGCTAATTTACGATAACCGCCGCGGCCGGTGGCGATTTTTTTGGTACCAAAAAAAGGAAATTTATTATCTTCTTAAAACTGGAACAGTTCAGTTCAACTGTTATAGAATTAATTAAAATTATGACTTCATTTAAACGTATAATAACTTACTTGTCTTTTCCTAACAGTGATTCCAAAACGGCTCGATTCTTTTCAGAAACCCGTTTTTTCTTATCCGTTGCTTTTTCAGGTGCGACGGTCAGCGCAAAGTTGAGAGATGGCGGGGAACAATGTAAATGCAATCTTATATCCAATAATGCTCTCGAACAGAATGTCGCGATCTGAAATTAAAGAATATTACTTATATAATAATTTATCAAAATTAAACAAATTCATGCAAACCTTCTTTAAAATCATTCATTCAATCATTCATGGTTAAAAAGAATTAACACTACAAGCATACGCATACCTAATAAATTAAATAATGTTATATAAAGTAGTCTTCATTTTTGGAGCGAGATAATATTTTATGATACGCGCCAATCGCGCGTTTCCTTTTTTTTTAATTTGAAATTAGAACGCCTTGAAATAACGCCGAAAAATAAATCTATAGATTTATTTTCTTAATTATTTTTCTGAGGTATTGTTAAGGACGCTGTTACAATTTGGCCTTACTCAAATTTAAGGGGCATTTCACGCGAAGCGGACACAGATTTCAGGGTCAGGTTTCAGATTTCGGTTATATTTTAATATGTTACACCTGTATATATCCTCGGTATGTATACGAAAAATTTTTGCATTTAGAAGCTTAGTTTTCAAAATACAGGTCTTTGAAGATGTCAGTAAGCACGAGGTATGGGGAACTTTGAATGTAATTATCAGTTCAAGAAAAGTAATTTTTAAATAAATTGATGACTGAATAATATACCCAATTAAATAAACTTTCTATCCTCATATTTCGAATAACGAATTTATATTTAAATTCTTTAGAAAAATAAAAAAATATTTTTCTTTGTCATTTTTTACAAACTTTGCGTATTTTTAAATTTTTTTAAGATCATTAAATAAATGGCTTATATTATGCTTAAACTTCATGCAAAGTTCTAGAGTGGTCATCGCAGTACTTTAGAATCTACATGTATTATAATGGCGAAGCGCGGCAATATCCCCATACTAGCGCCTACTAGGTTAGCGCACCGTACTGCAGTATTTATCTCTTTATAGTTAGCTAATAACACCGTTTCAGGTTTTAATAAGGTTTTATAGTGGTAAATAACAAGCAAGAAAATATTACTTTTCTTTTCTTAAAAAAAAATTATTCAGTAAAGTAATATGACATTTTTACGACTTTGAATACGCATATCTCGTCAATTATTTATTTTAGCATAAAACTTATTTATAAACCTCCAATCAATTCTTAAAGACCTATCTGTTGACACCTCATTTAATTCAAATTTCTCGAATTTATTTTTATCCCCGCTTGTATGAATATTGAAGTGCGTCGCGCTAGGCGCTAGTATGGGGATATTGCCGCGCTTCGCCATTATAATACATGTAGATTCTAAAGTACTGCGATGACCACTCTAGAACTTTGCATGAAGTTTAAGCATAATATAAGCCATTTATTTAATGATCTTAAAAAAATTTAAAAATACGCAAAGTTTGTAAAAAATGACAAAGAAAAATATTTTTTTATTTTTCTAAAGAATTTAAATATAAATTCGAAATTCGAAATATGAGGATAAAAAGTTTATTTAATTGGGTATATTATTCAGTCATCAATTTATTTAAAAATTACTTTTCTTGAACTGATAATTACATTCAAAGTTCCCCATACCTCGCGCTTACTGACATCTTCAAAGACCTGTATTTTGAAAACTAAGCTTCTAAATGCAAAAATTTTTCGTATACACATACCGAGGATATATACAGGTGTAACATATTAAAATAGAACCGAAATCTGAAACCTGACCCTGAAATCTGTGTCCGCTTCGCGTGAAATGCCCCTTAAGTATCTAACGTCGCAACTCGGCTCGCGGCATCATCACGATCACGCAAACATAGCACATTCCATCCCATATACGTAGAAGTGAATATAATATTATCTTTAAATTAAAATATTACTATGTTTTCACGTGTGCTTTGAGTTAAAAAGGTACCGCAAAACAGAGCTTTTTGTAAAAAAATGTAATAGCGTCGTTGATACCTTCGAACAAAAAAAAAATTAAGAAAATAATAATCTTTTGAGTTTTAAATGCATTTTCACACTAAACACAGTTAATTGAAAAACAATTTTCGTTATAAAAATATACTTTCATTATACTAACCTCATGTTGCCCGCTATTAACCAACGTGGCATACAATTGTAGGCAATATTGCGTAGGTGGAGGCACAGAATGTGGACTACATTTCCTAACAGCTTCTAATGTTCTCAAAAGCGCTACACTGTGAGCTTCGCTGTATGCTTGTATGTTGAAACATTCGCGGATCAGACGCTCTTGGAATATCTGTAAAATGATGGGAGTTTCGTTTTAAGTAGAAAATATGAAATGTGTTTTACAAAGCTACAGCTCTAAAGCTATCTATCTGGACATTAACTTTAAGTGTTTAATTAGTTCAGTCCATAGGTAGTTGTTTGACCATATATTTTTTAAGCTATTGCATAGCTTCTATCGCGGGCCTTGAGCGCGGGGACCGAATCCAGAAATTCCGTAACGAAAAAAAACCTCACGCTCCCCACTCCGACGGGCTCGGAGGTGTGGCTTGAAGGCATAGCATGCAATAGCTTTACCGCGGCAGTCCCCGAGTGACACACGTCTTTTTTTTTAATTTACTTATGGGTATTAATTAATTGATTAGTCTGTTTTTTTTTTGTTAAAATTAAATCTGATGTTTGAATTTACGTAAAAAAAATGATGTTAATTTAATTTAATTTCAAAACTTAAATGCCAACCTTTTCAATTATTTTTTGTTTTGCGTTGGGTTGCTTAAATTACCTTGTCTTCAATTATATAAAAAGACGGTATTGATTGATGGTATTTAAAAACAATAAAAACTCACCTTATGTGTGATTGGTTTCAAAAATATCCCGCCAACAATGAACAATGCTTCCGCACAATCTAACGCCGCCATTGCTACTTCGTTGTTCATTACTTCCGATCTGTAACAAATAAATAATCATAATAATATTTTCTTTGTTATTTTTAAAGTGAAAGTTATTTAGGCGCGTTGAGAGTAAAATTTCAAGTCGCCTCATGGCAATGCCGTCACGTCATGGAGTAAGGCGACGATTTTGGTACCTTTGAATCTTGTCAAAGTTTCACTTCTGATAGGTGTGCCCGGCACACGTTTTTTTTGTTATTTATTTTTTTATATATCAAAAAACAGAATACAATTGTTTTAACAATGTTGAGATTTGCAAAATTGAGATACATACATACCACAAAGGTAAAAATATAAATAGTTTCAATATTAAAAATCCCGCTTTTATCTTAACTTATCAAACAAATTGATTTTTAATGTATACTTACTTGGATATCTTATTTTTTCCCGGCATATGAGCTGCCAGACCACTCTCGTTAAATTGTCTGGCTTTCAGCTTTTTCTGCGCCTTTTTACTCATATTTCTCGTTGGTTGTGGACCCATCTAATAATAAGTAAACACACTTGTATTATTTACTTGCCTAACTTATTAAATAACAAAAAGATGAGCTATATAATTTGTCGAAAAAAATAAATAAACAATAAACAAATTAATTTTGTATATTTGAATAACTTAATCTTGTAAGAATTAGATTTAGAATTGAAATTATTTTGAAAAAGAACTTATTTTGTTACATTAATAAAATCTTAATGATGGCAACACTAACCACGACAAATCAACCAAACCTAACTTTGACAACAATAAATCTTCATATAACTTACAGTAAGTTCAACAACTTTTTTAGGCGGCGTTATATCATTAATGATGTGTGTGGTCAGCTCGTCCTCCAACGAGCTGCGACTTTCCGACATTTTGTACACATGCAACACTGTGAGCCATTGACGTAAGGTGGTATATGCGTGTCGACGGACAGTTCTTAAAAAAAATGAAATTATTCAAATACATGAATTTAAACACCACAAATTAATATAATTTTTTTATAAATTAGACAAAAAAAATCGCATATTTTTACATTGTAACCACTTGAAAGCATAATAGAAATGGCAAGAATATCTGCTGTAGAATAAATACAAATAACCCTACATAACAAAGTTTATTTATTCATTCATGGTTTAAGTATAAACCCAAGTAATTTGACTTCAAAAACATACATTTTTCTATACAGCTTAAAAAAGAAAATAAACAATCAGAAACTTACTTGGTATGATCATTAGGATTATCGGAACTCCATCTCAATGTTTGCATCACCAGTCTAAATACCAGTGGCGAATATGGTATCAGATTGGGTCCTAGGCTGAAACATACAATCCATACTAATATACTAATATATATTATAAATGCGAAAGTAACTCTGTCTGTCTGTCTGTTACTCAATCACGCCTTAACTACTGAACCAATTTGCATGAAATTTGGTATAGAGATATTTTGATACCCGAGAAAGAACATAGGCTACTTTTTACCCCAGGACATAGGATAGGTTTTATCCCGGAAATCCCACGGGAACGGGAACGGGTTGCGGGTATGCGGGTTTTTCTTTAACTGCGGGGGCGAAGCCGCGGGTGGAAAGCTAGTTATAAATAAAAAACAAAACAGTAAAATTTAGATAAGTAAACCCAAACGCAAAAAATTATTCATGTAAATTTTAACACATTTTTTTGTAATTCATTAAAACTACCATTGATTCGAAATATCACTTCTACCCAGATGGATCAGCAAGACGTTTGATAGTAATAATAATAAAAAAATAACAGTTAATGATCCATTTCTTCTGCTACTACTACTATTTTTATTATATTTCCTTTTTGTTTGGTGTGGTGCTGAATTATTCCTTCTTTTCTTTCTATATATCTCTATTACTAAAATTATCTTTCTAAATTCACAAATAATTAAAAATCAAATCTTCAAAACCAAGCTACATATTACATACCAAGCTATAAGTGCATCCAATGTGCGCAGTGCTTGCGTTTTCATAGCAACAAGATCCTCCATAGTGTCACTAGTTACCCGAGCTATACTCAATATTTGCACGATTAAATCTAGAATCATCTGCGGCTGAATTGGTTTGGCTGTTGGATATATTTCCCTGTTATAATGATAATAAATAAATATTCATTAGTTTTAGGTAGCAAGGAATTAAGAAATTTATAAAAAATAAGATTGATCTTGACATGTTATTCACTTGATTAAAAATAAACACTTAACTAAAAAACCTTTTTTCAATAATATAAAGATATCTTTTTTTAGACAAAATATACTAACTATAAATTAAAGCATTTGATTATTATAGTTACTACTAGCTTTCCGCCCGCGGCTTCGCCCGCGTTTTCAAAGAAAAACCCGCATAGTTCCCGTTCCCGAGGGATTTCCGGGATAAAACCTATCCTATCTCTCAAGTTGGATTGAACTGCACATGGTGTGCGAATTTTATTATAATCGGTTAAGTGGTTTAGGAGTCCATTGAGGACAAACATTGTGACACGAGATTTATATATATTAAGAGATTGGTATTTGGTATTGAAAAACTTTAAAAAAAAATCCTAAAATGAAGGGAAGTTTAAAATTGAAGTTCATATCATATTATTTAATAATTATTAAATTTAAAATAGCTTATATTATACCAAATAAATTACTGCGGTACTTACACAAGCATAGCCTGTATGAAGATGAAAATATTTTTTAGTCTGTTGTTTAATATTTTAGTCCTTTCTGTATTTTTTGGCACTTTGGTTACATTTAGCAATTTTTCTACAAGTGGAGACATATTTGACTGAATATCATTCTGAAAGAGAAAATAAAACAGTTTTTTTTACATATTAAAATAATACTAGATAAGGACTTTCTGTATAATAAACTAGCGGTCCGCCCCGGCTTCGCCCGTGGTACATATTTCGCAATAAAAGGTAGCCTATATTCTTTCTCAGGGTCTAAAGATTATCTGTGCCAAATTTCATCAAAATCGGTCCAGTACAAAAAAAAAATTATTTCTAATTTCCAGTAGTTTATGCGTGAAAACCATACATACATACAAACCTTTCCTCTTTATAATATTAGTATAGATAATGTGATTTCTTTTTACAGTGCATTTTTTTTCATTCATTGTGAAGACGCCTTATCAAAATAAACAAAGGTAGGTTTTAAAAAATATAGTGCAATATGTATTAATGCAATTGAAAAATTTAAAATTAAAATTAACTTTAATGCTTCTTTTCCGATAAACTTTTTTTATACTTTGAATCTAAATTATTATTACAAATGAAAAATATATAAATCAACATACCATTACATCATCTTTCAAAGTACTTGTGGTCGTAGAGTATATTTTACCAATCAGTTTATTAGCTGAATAACACAGCAGAATCATATGACGTCTCCATCCCAATTTTGGATTTGTAGTTTTTATCTAATAAAGAAAAAAAGAAAACATTCTTGTACAATACCATTGACTGCCTTTACAGATACTATGCTGTGCATTGATAGATCAGTAAGTCAGTCAGTCACAAACATTTTATATAATTAAAAATTATCTCTCTCTATGGTGAATAAAAGTATATTCTGAAGGAAGTTACCTGTTGTAATAGATGAGCACATTTTGCTGCAGCAATTACATTGCTATTGTTATGCGAATCAATAAAATGAATCAGATATGATTCAAATGTTGTTCGATGATTGATGCAGTACTTGGGAAAACTGAAATATGAATAAAAAATTAATTTTTTGCTGTTGATATGACTGATAAATTGTATTTATATTATTTATTTAAGGTTATAATACCGGTTGATCACGTCTTCCAAGGCTCGAAGCCATCTATTGCTGTCCTGATCTACATGTTTTGATAAATTTTGGAAGAAAACACCGACACTTTCTTTAACAGCTTCGCTATTGTTTGGCTCCACTTCACTTATTCTATTCAATATTTGACCTGAAAGGGTAACTTTTTAATAAAATTGCTTATGTTATTTAACATTGCGACCATGCTGCTATTATACTTACTCATTTTCGGTGCCGTAACACTTTACTAACAAATTAGAAAGTGCTTTATCTGCTCAAGTTATACACACTTTACTATATGCATATAATATACAAAAATAGTGCAAAAATACAATTTAAATATTTTAGTCTAGCTTTCTTTTTCAATGCACGTTTTTCAATCATCTGACATTGACAAACAAAAGTCACTGTGAAAGTCATTTGATACAATTTGACATTGATGGCATACGTTCCGTAAAATGGGGTGAATAGAATTTAAGGGGGGGGGGGGGGGGGGAATAGAAAAAAAAGTGAAAATTTGTTCGTTGCATTATTACTCTCACACTACTCAATGAAATTAGCTGCATTTGATTTTTTTATATACGGCAACATTGATTCTGTTATGGCAACATCGTCATGACAGTGAAGTCGTTCGTATATGCGAAAAATAATGTGTCAAAGTATAACGGTTGTGAATTTGAGAAGCGTTTAAACTTATATTTTTGTTCGTTACTACGATTGAATTCAGCCATCAATACGAATTTATGCAAAGTGTTTATTCCTTAACTATTGAGAAAACTCAAAGGTAAGTCAAATTAAGCATAATTTCTATTCTAAATAAGTCCAAAAGTTATGTTACCTATAAATTGAATAAGATTGGGGTGAATAGAAGACGCCTGAGGGGTGGATAGAATTGAGGTTTGGGGTAAATAGAAGCGCGTAAAGTCTGAATAGAAGTGCACAAGGGGTGAGTAGCAATACGACTGGGGTGATTAGAATTGTCATTGCTAGGGCTGCTACGCAAAATTATACCTGATACTTTTTTTGTAATAGTTAGTTTATGTTTATATTTTCATTCGTATTGAAAATAAATGTTTATTTTTTTGTTTAGATTACTTTGGACAATGCCGCGCATTTATAAACCTGAACCTGGAGACTTATGGCCCGCTCCAAGTTTGAACTCTCAACCAATGAGAGCGCCAAACGTGGTCGATGTGTATAATCAAGTCTTCGTAATGACATGGTAGAGGCTCTGGATTTTAATGCGCTTTAACCAGCGTCAAGTTTTATGGGATTGTGAAATCTCTTTATACTAAAAGTGTACTATCATGTGACATCATTCGAAGTCTTGTTGTTGTATCATCCTCATTTTTATTTGTGACAAAATAAAAATACGTTGTTACACTATGTTTTGATAATCTAACTGACAGACTAAACATAATTTTTCAGTAAAATCCACTTATGTTTATTAAAAGTTTTTTTTTTTTTTTTGTATGGGTGATTTGCCCTAATTGTTTTTGCATTGTTCATAATATAATTAACTATCCCTGTTCTATTTTTTTAAAGTTGATGGTACTTACTTTATTAAATAATTTATTGGTATATGTACTAAGTACCTACATAAATAAATTTTGACAACCCTGGCATTTTTTCTATTGACCCCCTTTTCGTCTCCATTCACCCATATCGCGGGTAAATAGAAAACGTGCACATATTGTGATTTATTAAATAAATGACGAGGAAATTAAGTTAATTTTTCATTGAAAATAGTTTAATACACTTTAACTCACAAGACTCAATTACTGCTACCTTCGGAATTTGCTAAAAACATACTGAAATTTCGATTCAAAAGTTGAAATCGTTTCTATTCACCCCATTTTACGGTTCCTATTAATTATAGTCATAATTTGCTGGATATTTCTTGGAAAAAATCTACTCAGTGGGCTGGTAGGCTGGCAGGTATGAATATTATGAGATTGGGTTAACTCGTCGTTCTATACTTAAAATATGTACCTATAATAGAACTAAATCATTTTCGTAGGTGAAAATAACATTCTCTTCTCGGCAAGCAACTATAGCGCTACGTGAAATGTAGAGAGCCTGCACAAAATTCAGAAATAAGGAATTTGAGTAATAATGATTGCATTACGAGCGCGACAGTAACCATGCCCCATAAGTGCCTCCCACGTGCCTCCGTATTTCTCTCAGCACGTTACAGTTATGTGTCGCCATTGAAACCATACATATTTCATATTTTCCCATTGAGACTTCATTCGTGGTGATCTCTCTACTAATGTAGAGTCTGAAATATTGGTAAACTTTCTCTTCTCCTTTTTTTAAGGGCCCACCTGTGGGTCCCACCCAATAAAGCAACTTTCCAAATATGAGGATCTTTCGTTCCTTATATTATAATATAATCAAGAAGCATAATATATCTAATCTTAATATAAATAAATCTCGTGTCACAATGTTTGTCCTCAATGGACTCCTAAACCACTTAACCGATTATAATAAAATTCGCACACCATGTGCAGTTCGATCCAACTTGAAAGATAGGATAGTTTAAACATGTAACAAGATGGACAAGATGGACAGACGACCTGATCAAAGTGGCGGGGAGCCGCTGGAGTCAGGCCGCTGGTGATCGGTCGTTATGGAAATCTTTGGGGGAGGCCTATGTCCTGCAGTGGACGTCTTAAAAAGGCTGGAACGGAAACATGTAGGTACCACGGGCGAAGCCGGGGCGGACCGCTAGTATAATATATACTATACTAGCTTTCCGCCCGCGGCTTCGCCCGCTTTGTCTAAAACATAATAAATTATATACTAAAACCTTCCTCTTGAATCACTCTATCTATTAAAAAAAACCGCATCAAAATCCGTTGCGTAGTTTTAAAGATTTAAGCATACATAGGGACAGAGAAAGCGACTTTGTTTTATGATAATAAACTGACTCTGTGATAATAAACTCTAAACTCTTTGATCCTCCTTTGATCTTTCGGCATTTGGATGACACTGACAGATGGTGTGAAAATAAAGTTTGCCGGTACAAAAATATGCTTTGTTTCATGTTTGTTTCAGAGAATTGAACAATTTTTCTGTTTCTGTATAGCCCTTAAGATTTACTTAATTTTCTACAGACATTGTAGTGATGAGCGACTAAGTTATGAATGCATCATCTATACTAATATTATAAAGCTGAAGAGTTTGTTTGTTTGAACGCGCTAATCTCGGGAACTACTGGTCCGATTTGAAAAATTCTTTCGGTGTTAGATAGCCCATTTATCGAGGAAGGTTATAGGCTATATATCATCACGCTACGACCAACAGGACCGGGGCCACGGGGGTGAAACCGCGCGGAGCAGCTAGTTATTATTATATTCAGATAGTTTGAGATATGTATTGAAATGGGATAGTTTATTTTTATCGTAAATCGGGGAAAAATATAACTGCAATATGCAACACACTCGACAATCTGTCATCAAATGACGTTTTACTTAGATCATTATGTAAATGATCTAAGACGTTTTACGAGATGACTTATGAGTTATGTTCCGATTTTCGCCACATGCCGAATATTCTTATTTCCTAGATTTGTGCGTGTGAGTCGAAACTCGAAAGACGAAAGCTCAAATGGCTCAAATTCAAATGAAGTCTGTGAAATCAAGTGTTGAAGTGTGACCTCGTTTTACGTGTATTGTCAATTACATTTTTACACGCATACCAACGCATACGTGACGCATACACGTAGTAAATTCGTGTATGAACATAGGTTTCTTGTACTAAATAATATTATGTTAGTAACATGTTAGTTAGTCTTTTTCTATTTTTCTCAGCTATACAAAACTGTTGATGATCTTCTAGTCAGTTAAAAATGTCATCAACATTCGCCGGTTTTAGTGAAGAAGATTTAAAAAGAATTAAATCTGGAGAGACTGAGAAAAACAGCGGTAAATTCAAGTGCTAATAATTATTATTGTTTAATTTTTTCCCATTGGGTCAATGGAACGTTCACTTCACATAACTGTTCATTCGGATTCGATTCACTGTACTTTTAATTGTTATGCTTTATTAAATAAAAAAAACATAGCACTACAGTCTGTGGCACTACGATAATACGATAAAGTTTCCGGCTGTGGTTTCCGGTAAACCAAGGTTTGTGTGTGATTCAAACAGTAGTAACTAAGTAATTCTTTATATGCTGAGTTTGTAAGTATTTGATGCATATTCTTTTATAAATATGTTTTTATTTTATTTCATTAAATGATAAAAATTAATCCAAGTGTTTCTAATGTGAATTTTAAAATAATATCATACATAAGTATACATAAAATACCCATAGACTGATATTATTGAACCATGTAAAATATTACTTTTTATGATAAATGATGTAATTCATGACTCATTCTAAGTTGTTGTTCCTTGATGAATACTGTTTTGTAAATAATAAGGTGTTATTGCTTTTACTTATACAAAGGTACTAAATGTGATCATTTGAATAATTAAGCAATATAACATACTAGTGGTCCGCCCCGGCTTCGCCCGTGGTACATATTTAGTATCCTATGTCCTTCTCCTGGCTCTAAACTACCTCCCTGCCAATTTTCAGCTAAATCGGTTCAGCCGTTCTTGAGTTATAAGTGGAGTAACTAACACGACTTTCTTTTATATACATATATAGATGTAATGAGCACCCTGCTGGCACTTCAATGGGTATAAGTATATTATTTAATTTAAATATTGTTTCAGATCAAAGAAGCATAGAGACAGTGAGGAGGATTGAAAAAATTGGATCAATACAAAAAAGGGCACCTAAAAAGCCGCTTTCACTTCAAAAGCAAGTTTCAGATGATATTATCAACACGGATCTTTTTGAAAAGTGTAGATTAAGTCTTACTACACAATCTCCACCACTCCCATCTCTAGAAGTAATAGAATTAAATGGTAACAATATGACTACTGACCAGAATGAAAAAGTTTGTGAAAACAGCAATGAGACAGGAGATAATACTAATGTTGCACCTGACGTAATTAGATGCGTTGATAATTATACAGAAGATGAATTGGTGGTGCATAAGGTGAAGTTGGAAGAGCTTCAGCTGCGGCAGAAGTTGATGGAGGAACAGAATAAGAAGAGGAAAGAAATGCTTGCTAAGGCGCTGGCTGACAGGTAATTGTGTTTTTGAATAGAGCATATTATGTAGAAGAAAATTTG
>CAJQZM010019755.1:0-12938 GCA_907164665.1 Colias nastes | reverse complement strand
TTAATTAGGTATTATCTTCAGGTTTAGGCAATGGCTTGTCACTTTTTACTCGTTTTTCATTTTTTTTAGTCGACATTATAAATTCGTAGTTGTAGTTCAAGCGTTTACTAAGGATAACGAATGGTTTTTATTTAGGTAAATACATATATGTATGTACCGATGTACCGATTCGATCCGCGAATAAAGAATTTTAGGCCGCGAATACAGGATTTAGGTCGCATTTTTTCCATCCGCGAATAGTGAAACCGCGAATGAAGGAAGCGCGAATAAGGAACTTTTACTGTATATAGATGTACATAATATATTACTAGCTGCTGTGACGCACAGTTTTTCCGATCTAGTTGTTTCTATCTTTCTATGTAATATTTTGTATGTACTTACCTAATTTTTATTAAATTAATCGCCAAATCTGTTGGTAAGCGTAAAACTCGAGAACGGCTGAACCAATTTCGTTAATTATCTATACTAATATTATAAAGTTGAAGAGTTTGTTTGTTTGTTTGAACGCGCTAATCTCAGGAACTACTGGTCCGATTTGAAAAATTCTTTCGGTATTAGATAGCCCATTTATCGAGAAAGACTATAGGCTATATTATCACGCTAAGACCAACAGGAGCGGAGCAATGCGGGTGAAACCGCGGAGCACAGCTGGTTTTTTATAATATTCGTTGAACGAGTACGAGGATGGTATGGAGAGAAAACGTAAACATATAATTTCATTACTTTATTTTATTATCCTAGCTAAATGATTTGCCCAAAGAAAAGCGTGATTTTTAGTTGTATTTTTAACTGTATTTACTAAGATAATATTAATATATCAACGTTTAAAATGGCTTACTTTAATTTTATTAAATTTACTGTTTATTATACGACAACAGACACATGAGTCAATTCTATACGATAATCGGGGTTTCACCTGTTATCATTTTAATTTAAAAATATGTTATTCTGTGGAATCTCTTTCTTTGTTTGATTAGGTACCTTCACTTTAAATAGCTTTTGTAATAATTAATTGAAATATTCTCTTTTAGAGTTGGAACGAAATTCCTTTTCGCGCGTTGCGAAAGGGGGCTACCCGAAAAGTTGTAGACACTTTTTGCTATAGTTGTAAGCCGTGCGGCGTGCGTGTGTTTCTCTGTCTGTCTCTCTCTTACTTAAAACTTCGTTCCATCCGTCCGTTGACACCTTTCAAGTTTTTTTTTAAATTAATATTTCAAAACTTAATAATTGAAATAATTGAAATTATTTAAGTTTGATATATTTTTCCAAACCAACATAATCTTTTCTGTCCGTATTTATCATAATCCATTTATTATGACACACCCTGTATAAAAGTTCAATCTTATTATTATTATGCGCGTTGAGAGTAAAATTTCAAGGTCGCGTCATGGCAATACCGTCACGTCATGGAGTAAGTTTCACTTCTGACACGTGTGCTCGACACACACGCTCTTATTTCTTTATGAAATAAATTGAAATGAAATGATTAAGTATTTGTCAGAATTGAGGTTGCAAAGTTAGAAAGAAGTTGAACGCGCTAATCTCAGGAATTTTCCCATTTTTCAAATCGGACCAGCAGTCCGATTTGAAAAATTATTTCACTGTTAGATAGCCCATTTATGGAGGAATGCTACAGGCTGTATATCATCACGCTAAGATCAATAGAAGCGGAGCAATGCAGGTAAAATCGCGGGCACAGCTAGTACTTAAGGGAACATGTCCTCAAATAATAACATAAAAAATAATAATATCTGTAACTAGCGGTTCGTCCGTAGTACATGTTTACGTTTTCTCTATAACAACTATCCTCGTACTTCAAGGAATATTATTTAAAAAAAAAATTAACTAATCAGTTTTGCGCTTAGCAACACATTTGGGGATTCATCAGAATAAACGTTTTTTAAACGACCTTTAAATTCTCAAACGCACGCAGGCGAAGCTGCGGGCAACAGCTAGTTTTATATAGAGATAAAATGTTGTTTATTGTGTCTCGTGAAGTGTGGATGAGAATGAATGAAAAGTGTAGATATTCATAGTGATAAGCCTAGTAGGTATATTAACAACTATGGAGTTTCTTGTTTCTCTCCATAGATACTGCTTTCCGAATCGGTGGTGAATGTGTGTGCTTCTAGAAGAAGTCTAATTGAATAAATAAATGTTTGAGTTTGAATGAGTCATATATATCCTTAATTAATAGATGCTTATCTCTATATAGGCTCAAATCTTTGATTTTTAAACAATAATAGACTTGATAATAACGAGGATATTATAAAAATATTAGATAAAAGATCTTAACTTTCAAATAGATTTTGTTGATAATCAAAATGGTCACATGATATGGCTATCAAATCAAGATTGGATCGAACATTATCAAAGTTAATGGAATTTTAATAAAATCGATTATTATCTAATACACACTTTGCAGTATTTGAAAGTGTTGTATAATAATGTGAAATAAATCAAGAATCTTGTTGTTCAATACAAACATACATAAGTACCCTACTTCCTATTATAAATGCGAAAGTTTGTGAGGATGTGTGTGTGTTTGTTACTCTTTCACGCAAATACTACTGAACCGATTACAATGAAATTTAGCACACATATAGAGGGTAACTTGGATTAACACATAGGATAGTTTTTATCCCGGAAATCCCACGGGAACGGGAACTATGCGAGTTTTCCTTTGAAAACGCGGGCGAAGCCGCGGGCGGAAAGCTAGTGTTTCATATTATATTAAACAAGACAGGCTTTAGCTCTAATTTGTCCAAAACTTACGCAGAAAGCTTGGTTTCTTACTTTAATTTTATTTTATAAGATTTCTATCAAAAACCCTTGATTAAATGTAAGAAATAAAAACGAAAAATTTTCACATAAAAATCGTAGGCGCCATTCACATTTTTATGAAAAAGCGAATGAAAATATTTAGTATTTTCTAAATCTAAAACATTCACGAAATCGAGAAGGTAAATACCTATGTATTTGTGATTTTATACGAATTATTATCGTAAAATACGGTTGTAATGAGTATTTATATGATATTTTAGAGGTAACTCCAGGATTTTTTTTTTATCGAGCAAAATTTTTCCAATCGTGTTTTGAAAACAGTCATCCCATCACACATACGTTCTGTAATACATATTAGAAATTTCAGTGCGAAAAAACTTCAATATTTTCAATTATAGCTCATAGAAAACAGTTCATTTTGCCGTTTTCACCTACTAAGGGCCCTTAAATGCTTTAAAAAGAAACTTTTAAAGAATAGAAAAATTCGATCATGAGGCGGAGTTCGAATCTCGCCTCGTAATCGAGTTCTTTAAAAATATCTTATTTAATAATATTTTAACCTTAATAATAGTGGATATTATAAAAAGTTTTCAACTAAATTTGATAAATGTGCTCTTACAAATATGGTAGATCCACGGGTAGAGCGCATTTAAAAATGTTTTAAATAAAAATTGTCGCAAATTTTGACACATTACCTAAAGAAAGCACAATTTAATATTAATATATTACACTTTATTAATTTATCACATAATTGTGATTTTTGTCTTCAAAAAAGGTTTTATTTTAAGTCACATACAAACCAACAGAATTTTTTATCTTTCTTTTTAATATTATTTAATATTATTTCGATACTGCTGAAATAAATTGATTTTTTTTTATCCGAGCATGTTCATAACATCACCACTGCTTGAACGGTGAAGGAAAACATCGTGAGGAAACCGACATGTCGAAGGATCAAAAGTTCGACGACATGTGACATCTGCCCGCACTTGGCCAGCGTGGTGGATTATGGCCTGTATGGCCCGTGTCCCAGCAGCGGGAACTTATATGGGCTGATGATGATGATGATGATGAAGATTACTTAAAATATATGAGGAAATAACACACTATTTAGAACAGCCTGTATAATTTTAAATGCATTTTCAAGTACATTTTATCTTAGATTTATCTTTAGATTTTAAAGACATTGCGATAAATCTAATTATGTTCCTATAATAATCAGCAATTAATCTTTATTTCCAATAATAAGATATTTTGTTTATGAAAAATATAAATCTTTTGAAATCTGGATTTTCCACTACACTTTATTTCTAACGACCTTTGTTACTGGGGTCAATCCATACTTACTAAATATTATAAAGCGAAGAGTTTGTTTGTTTGAACGCGCTAATCTCAGGAACTACTGGTCCGATTTAAAAAATATTTCTATGTTAGATAGCCCATTTATCGAGGAAGGCTATATTATCACGCTAAGACCAACAGGAGCGGAGCAATGCGGGTAAAACCGCGGGGCACAGCCAGTTATTAATAATGGGCACTCTTCACAATGGACAGCATTGGGCGAGTAGAGGCAATCACGATTGTGTAGAGCCTAAATGTGATCGGTCATTGTAGATATTTATTGATAATCGCCGTGGTGGCAAACATCAACGATCATTTGGTGGGCCAACGCTGCCCATTGTGAAGAGGGCTCATAATATTATAATCTTTTTAAATAAAAGAAAGTCGTGTTATTTACTCTCAAGAACAGCTGGACGGATTAAAATGATTTTTGCTTTGCTTTGTTGATTTTGCGTCCATTTAGATTAGGGTAATAACCGATAAACAATTGAAAAACTTACAACAAAAACAAAATTGTCATACCTAGTACTTTATGTAGTTGAAATAAAACGACAGAAATGTAATTTAGAGTGTAGTGTCCTTGCGTCTGTGGTATATGGCCTATAAGGCAGGTCCATTAAATTTATGCATCTGTTTCACTGATCGATTTTCTTGACATGTAATATTGACATGATTTTAAAAGAGCAACTATGGAGTTTCTTGCCGGTTCTTCTCCATAGATACTGCTTTCCGAATCGGTGGTAATTGTTAAAAATATATGTAATGACGATTAGAAAGTGCTTCTAAAACAAGTCTAATTGAATAAATAAATGTTTGAGTTTGTTTAAGTTTGACAGACAAGTAGGTGAGCCTTCTGTTTTATCAGTAAGTGGGTTTTTGAAGTGAAACTTCTTTATCGGGGTTGGAAAAAAATTTAGTGTAACATTTTTCCGTTACGCGCCATCTTTTTCTTATCCCTACCACGCGTAATTCGACGTATTTCTGTAAAGTTGCATATTATAGTAAATTATTTTTTGAATAATAAGGTCATAAAGAAGTTTCACTTCTTACGTGTGTACACTAGTACACGCACACATTTTTTTGTACCCTTTTGAAATCGAACCTAGAACCGATCGGTTCACGCATTTTTTTGTAACACGAGGCTTTTTTAACTCGGTAAAGATGTAGCTTCTTTATAGAAAAACAAAATTTAAAATTCGATACGTTATCAAATAAAATACAAATGAATCGCCAAATGTGTAAGCGCATAACTCGAGAACGGCTGAGCCGATTTCGTTAATTCCTTGAAGTGAGAGGGTGGTTCTTACGGAGATAAAGCGTAAGTATGTACCACGGGCGAAGAAATGATTCCATTCTCTAATATTAGTGCAGATTAGTTTGTGCTTTCCTAAAAGTAATATATCTAGGTATTTTTTTTGTTCTGTCAAAGCAGGTACCTAGATTTTCCTACAATAACAAAAAAGAACATAATATAGAGTCATGATTGCAAATTTTTTATCAATCTATTAATATTTATTATCTGTAGGATCTCTATTATACAATAGGCAATATCAGAGTAATTAAAAATATTAAATCATATCTACTCCTATTGATAATAATATGATATACATAATATAACTATGTATAATAATACATATAATAAAATAGTAGAAAAGTCAAAGCTGTACATTGAATATTTTTTTTAAAATAACACATGGGGCGTGATCTACAATAGATACAGAAGCCAAAAAAAGGTTTAAAGACATTTATTCCCATTAAGACAATAAGTCACTTACATGAGAAACTTAATTTTAAACATAGGTATGTATAAAAAATAACATTCGTTAGTTAAATATTTAGAGTAGGTTATTTACATTAGTTAAGTTAGGTTAGGTACCTACTCATTCATTGCATTCAAAGTTTGAGCGTGTGGTCTTCCAGGATGTGTTTCGCTAATTGTTTTTTAATACAATGAATGAGTTTACACTTTTCAATTTGCTTGGCAATCCGTTATAGAAACGTGCTCCCTCGTATGTTGCCGTTCGCCTTCCATAATTCGTTCGGATCTTCGGGAGGGCAAGATAGCTAGCTCGTCTATTAGGATAGTGGCGATTTGATGTTGAGAATATTAAATTTGTATGTATTTATGTTTTTATGTAGCGCTTTGTGGATGAACATACACGTATTATAAAAGTATAATTGTTTTAAATTCATTATTTTAGTATCGTCGTAGATTTTATTCGTAGAAGTTAAAAAAGGATAGTTAAAAATGGTTTTAATAATTTTATTTTGTAAAATTTGTAGTGGCGCTAATTTATTTTTGTAAGCGCTACCCCATACTTCTATTAACCCGCCATTGGTGACGTGAATTTGACTTACACCGTTGGTGACCCCGGTCTCACGCACCGGGGTTTTTGACTACGAGTTTTTCTGTAATTTGCGGTTCATGCTACTTTTCATTGGGATGGATATAAAATTTGATCTTTTATTGTCAATAAAACATAGGTATTTCATAAATCAAATCTCTTTTATTAGCATAAGACAATATCTTTGGAATAACTAACATTTTCAAGTATTTTAACAAAGTTTTTTTAAAACTCAAAAATAAAGCAACAATCTTAATTATTTAAAAATAAAATTAGGCTTAGTCAGTCTTATGACATTGAAAACATAAAATGAAGTAACATAAATGGTAATACTTCGACCAAAAAAAAAAAATATACAATACTACAATCACTCATCTTCAACAGCAAAACAACTAGAGCAAGTTGGTACTACGTGCGATCTGGTTCGAAATTATCTGGTTCGAAGTCACTTCCAGATTCACTTTCCGATGACGTTTGTAATCTGTCCTCATCAGATACTGCTTCTTGCAAAAGAGCCTCGAGACGATGCTGATTACTTTCGTAAGACATGCTGAGACAATGTTCACAATTTGAACAAAAAACACGGAATTTCTTGTAAAATATCGATCAAATCTAGCAAGACGCTTACTAATAATAGAATTATATGATTAAACTATAAATTACAACAACAGCTTTATCAAAATAAATAAATAAAAAAAAATACACAATAACCATTTGACTTACTTAGTTGGTAACACCGGTCTCACGCACCGGGTTGGGGCCAAAACTCTGTAACGTGCGCCCGCGTCGCTGTCACGGGGTAGGGGTAGGGTAGGGGGCGCGAAATTAGGCAGCTACTCGAAATCACAGTGTAATTCGATAAACGGTGACAAAAATATTTGGGTTTCTTTAACTGCCCGGTCTCACAGACATATAAGGTCACCAATGGCGGGTTAAATACATTAGGTGCGGTTTGACTAACGTGTTGTAGATGGTGTGGCGTAATTTATGAGGAATGCAAGAAGTGATATTACGCAGAGATCTAAGAAGTGCTGATAATTTATTTTTTTAGGTGGTCGATGTGATAATTCCATTTTAGAGAGCTGTCGATTCGCAAACCTAGGTATTTCTCGTGGGTTTTATGTTCTAATACAACACCGTTAATTTTAAGTGGAGCGTGTGGTGGAATAATTTTGTTCTGAGCTTTGAATTTAATATAACATGATTTAGATATATTTATTGTTAGTAGATTGTATTGAAACCATTTATTTAATTTATTTAAATCATTTTGTGCTTGCTTTATCATGTCATGTATAGAGGGACCAAAATAAAACAGACAGGTGTCATCCGCATAAAGTGTTAGATGACCATTTAGTTTTAAATCTTGTAAATTATTAATATAAATTAAAAAAAGCAATGGGCCTAAAATCGAACCTTGTGGTATGCCACATGTAATTGGTAAGGGAATGCTATTGTAGTTATCTATTTTAACGATTTGTGATCGATTTTTTAAATATGATTTCAGCATATCTAGTGCTTTACCAGTAATGTTAATGGATGCTAATTTCTTTATTAGAAGTTCGTGAGAAACGGTATCGAAGGCCTTTTGTAGGTCAATAAATACTCCCAAAACTAGATTTTTTGCGTCAATGTTCTGTTTTATTTTAGTAGTCAGGTCTATATAGTGGGTAGAATGTATTAGCGCCTTAATATTGTAATAACACCTTTTTTGTAACTACATTCTTGTAAATAAATGAAATTTGAATTTGAATTTGAATTTGAATATAGTCGCTGATAGAGTGTTACTTTTTGGCTTAAAACCGTATTGACGAACTGATATAAAATTAAATGAGTCTAAATATTTTTCTAATCTCGTGTGTAAAATCTTCTCTAATATTTTTGACAACACTGGCAAAACCGAAATTGGCCTATAGTTACCAGGTTCAAATTTTGAACCACTCTTATAGATAGGAGTTACCTTCGCTATTTTCAACGAATCCGGAAAACGTCCTTGACTTATAGCTTGGTTGAAACAATCGCTTAAGGTATGATTTAATTTTTCTTTAATGCATTTAATTGCTTTTGTGGTAATACCATCAAGACCTGTACTACAGTTTGAATTAAGGTTATTTATAATTTTTAAAATTTCATTAGGTGTACACGGATCAAAAGTGGATAATTCGTACTTTTTTGATGGCGATTTAGGTAAGGTTGAGGTAGAGTTGGTTTGATATTGTAGGGGTATTAAATTTGCTAGACGAAATCCTATAGTAGAAAAATATTGATTAAATATCCGGCATATTTCATTTGGCTCGGTAATATATTCAGAATTTATAAGTAATTTAGTAGGTAAAGTACATTTTACAGTTTTGTTATTAGCTAATTTATTTACTAAAGTCCATAATTTCTTGGGTTTTTTTATATTCCTTGTAAATTCTTGGTAATAGTAGGAATCTTTTGTGTCTTGAATAATTTTTTTTACCTTTATCTTTTGAGTGTTAAATTTTATTTGAAGGTTTTTATTTTTAGGGTTGTTTTTTAGTTGAGACCATAATAAATTTCTTTCGTTAATTTCTGTTAAAATTTCTTTGTTTATCCAGTCTTTTCGGGGCAGATTTAGAAATTTGGTTTTAATAATCTTACTTTTATCTATAATAGATTTAATTTTATTTTCTAATATTGTATAATCTTTGTTTATTTCAGTATCAACTATGGAGTCAGACAGGGATGATAATCTTTCGTAATTAATTGCTTTATATTGAGTTTTAACACTTTTTGGGGGTAAATATTTTTTTAATTCTACGTATATGTGTTTATGGTCGGAAATACATGAGTTTATTATTGCGAAATGAAAATTATCATTTTGAAGGTTCGTACTTACATGGTCAATGATAGATTTTTTTGAGGAGTCTCTTGTACTGTATTTTTTAGTTAGTTTATTGAGTAATATATGTCCATTACACTTAAGAGTATATTTGTATAGTTTGGTATTTTTATCTTTTGTTAACAAGTCGATATTAAAATCTCCAAAAATAATAGCTCTGTGCCTTTGTTGTAATTGCGATTCATACATTTCAAGGAATTTTTGACAGTTAGTATAGCCCGGTTTATAGATAACGCCTACATCAATTTTACATCGTTCTAAACTTATCCATAAGTAATTGTTCCCGTCCTCGTATCGTGATTCAATAAGATTGTGTTTTAAATCGTTGTGGATGTATGCTGAGACTCCACCTCCTCTTGCGTCAGTCCGGTAGTTAAAATAATGTGTGTAATTATCAATATTTAATTCTGAAGCTTGCGTATCAGAATTTATCCAAGTTTCAGTAATTAGAATTACGTGGATAGGTTTTATTAATGAGCTCAGGATACATTTTACTTCATCTAGTTTACCTTTTGCACGCCTCATAAGCGAAGCGTTGAGGTGGGTACTACTGTCACTTCGCGCAAAACATCTGATTTTTCAAACTTAAAATGTCTTTATGTATCATACATTGCACTTGTAAGATAATACATACACACACATATTAAGAAAAAACACTATTTTTAACATTCATGATATTTTTGATGTCATTTTTGTTATTTAAACTAGTTAAAAAACAGTTTAAAAAAGTTCTGTCTTGGACGTCCGTGTGTCTGTATGTGCGGAGGATTTTCTTGTTAACACGATAGCGACCGAAATACTTTACTAATCGAGTCTTTTTTTTTCTCTTACGCTTGAGTATGCTCAGTAATAGAACCCTTTCATTTTTCAGGGTCTGATTCGATGTGGTTTAATTGTTATTAAATAAACAAAAATAATAATTAATAAATAATTATTAAAAAAAAATTATGAGGCGTGCACTTTTGGATTTTCCAAATTTTTTTTCTTATGCTTCGCGCATTGAAGTATATAAATCTAAGCCTGGATCGGGAGAGTTGCAAATTTTCGTAGCTGTCTAGTATTTCGTAGGAGTTGATATTTTGGTTGTTTGTCTTTAAATTTATTTCTAGTTTTTTGACATAATTTTCTTTATAGTAGGCATTCCGTTAACGTATTTTATTGTGAGATCTGTTTCTCCTTCACCAATGCGACGGTTTAGTTCATCCTGTAAACTTTTAAGATATTTTTCCTGAGCTGGCGTTTGATCACTAAAAGCTTTAATATTGTTGGGTAATTTATTTTTGTTACGTAGGATTATTTTAGCAGATTCAATTGTGTCATAGCAAACCTTTATTCTACGATTTTTCCCCGGTGAATACTTGCCAATTCTATATATCTTTACTGGCTTCGGTAGGTCTGGACTTATTAGCGAGGTAATTTTTAAAATTTCGTAGTTGTCTTTAGATATCCTCTCCTCTGAGTTATAAGATGTCGATTCTGGGAAACCAGCAAAAATTACATTTTTTTCGCGGCCTTTTCTGTCTCGTAGTTCCTTGATTAAGTGTTCATTTATATGTAGTTGATTTTTAGACGTAAAACCCGATGGATTGGATGACTGATTTATTGATTGAAGATTTAACTCCAGTGATTTTATTTTACTCTCACCCTGGTTGATCTGGGATTCTAATTGAGAAATAGTACTCTTCAATATGTTTTGTTCAGTAATTATCATACATGCTGATGACTTAATTTCATTGATTTGATTCGTATTTTGGCGAATTAAATTCAAGGATTGTTCGTTGGACGATTTAATTTCGGTAATTTGTGTTTTTACCTCAGAAATGTTTTCATGAATTTTGTTTATTATTTGTTCATTTGAGCAAACATATTTTTCAAGTAATGTACTAATACGGCTCAACTCCGAGCGAATATCCTTCATATCATCACTACATCTGCAATCTTGTTCTAGCGGTTGTTTCCGTTTTCTGTAAGTAATTTGAGTATCAGTTGGCGTAGAACTCGTTGAAAACGAACTTAGCTTCGATAGATCAGGATGCGATCCACCGGCAGTACCCACTGCACCACTGCTGGTTAAACGTGTTGGCGATCTGCGTACACTCATATTTACTCCGCAATGGATAATTTTGCAGGAATATGAGTCGTTCTACGGTGCGTGCAGGACAAAAAATTGCAATTGTCTTGCTCCCGCTTGAACCGCTCGCTGTGTTTCGAACGTAAATTGAAATGATATAAATACCAAACACTAATTATGCAACTTGAATTCTTATTATCACGTAAATAGTTATTAAAATCGCAAAGCACTTTATAGTAAAAAGTAATACACGTCTATTCTGATTCACTAACGAACGAAGACTGAAAAATATAGTTTTTAGAATTTTTGTCTGTTTGTCCGGGCTAATCTCACAAAATATTGCATAGATTTACTTCAAATTTAGTACAGAGATTGTTTGAGACCTGAGGAAGGATATAGGGTAAGTTTTATCCAGGAATTCCTACGGGATCAGGAACTATGCGGGTTTTTCTTTAACTACGCGGGCGAAGCCGCTGGCACAAAGCTAGTCTGTTTAATAATGTTTATCATTAGCTACTAATTGACATGGCAATCTAGATCTTCTATTTTTTCATTATTAAAATGGTTACAAATATTTGGAAAAGTTTTAAAAATTGCCAGATTACAATTATCCTATCCTACTAATATTAATGCGAAAGTTTGTGAGGATGGATGTGTATGTGTATGTTTGTTACTCTTTCACGCAAATACTACTGAACCGATTACAACGAAATTTTGCACACATATAGAGGGTAACTTGGATTGACACATAGGATAGGTTTTATCCCGGAAATCCCACGGGAACGGGAACTATGCGGGATTTTCTTTGAATACGCGGGCGAAGCCGCGGGCGGAAAGCTAGTAATTTATAACATTAACATAGTTTACAATGTATTCTCACACCTACCAAATATATAAACAGTTTCGGGTGATTATAAATTCCTAAATTATAATTTTTTTAAGTCGTTAATTTCAACAAACTTTAGAAGAACTTTCCTATTAATTACATTTTTATATTCACGGCTCATGATTAATATATTAAGGTCGAAAAATACTATTTTACATTTTATCATATTGCATCCTTATAAGATCTCATAAATGATAATCTAAGACAAGAATCAAATCAATATCTTATAAAACCCGTCATGACAATGCAATATTAATATTTTTATTATTTTTTGCAGATTTTTTGGAAATGACGTGCCGGAAATGCAATCGTGATGCAGTTAAATCTACATCGAACTCAAGCGCAAACATTTATTTATTCAATTAGACTTCTTGAAGCACTTTCGAATCGTCATAACATAGTTTTACGATTTACCACCGATTCGGAAAGCAGTCTACGGAGAAGAATCGGCAAGAAACTCCGCTTACATATTATATTAGAAATTATTTATGAATAAATAAATAAATACTGTCTGTGTTATTCAGCATTGTTTTATTTTTATTTTATCCAATAGGTACAGATAAATTATTAAAATATTCAGAAAATAATATAGATATAGTAGTTCTTAAGGGCGCGAATAAAGTCAAATCACCAATCAACATTGAGTTG
>CAJQZM010019751.1:0-11756 GCA_907164665.1 Colias nastes | reverse complement strand
TCTTCCCTAATATTTACGTAATTATGCACATAAATTTAAACAAGATTTTTTTAAGGTTTCCATTTTTTTAGATTTTTGTGCTCTTCTAGATTGCGTAAAAAATAGATGCGATCTTTAAACAGAATGGACTCCTAATAGTGACTATTTGCAGCTATCATTTTGATAGAAAATATGTCAACATAATTTAAAACTCATGCTGCCATATCTATAGAAATTAAAAAATAGTCTCTTTTTAACTTGTAGTCAGATACGGTATTTACAAATATATTTATTGAAAGGGCTACAAACTGAAACAATCGATATTTATTTAATGTGAAGTGTATCATTGACATCACTTTACTTTTTACTTTTGTAATCTACTATGTATCTTTGTCATTCAAAATCTGTGGATGTGTCACCCGCTACTATCGATCCCCCTCAATACCCTTAGGATACTCGTAAACACGCTTGCGTGTGTGCGTGAGCCATTTCGGACGTTTTGTATGAAGTTTCCTTACTGTATGTATCTGTATATTGTGCCAATACGGTGAAATCCTTTGAAATCTTATTTTAGTGGAATATTATAATGCCAAGACTTGAAATATATATACCTACTTCAATTCATTCAGGAATCCGAGGAACGGAAAATGTATTTCAAGCTGTATTGAATTTCTCATCTATTGTTTATCGCTTAATTACGCAATTTGCAATTCTATTATAATCGTTTATTAATTACCTTGCCGTTATTAAAGACGTAGGTACATGGATGGCTTTGATTGTAATGGTATTGATCTATGCTGCAGATTCAAAAGAGAATTGGTAGGTTTACTAATTTGCCAATACATATATCTAGAAAGCTTTTAATACGTCGCGTCGTTCACTCATTTCTTGAAATAATTTAACAGTGAACTTGTTAGAACTGTAAGTTTTACGTCCAAAGTCTTGTGGTCATGATTTCGCACATAAATCTCGGTTCCATAAGCCGTAGATTTCGTCGTTTATCTGCAATACCATGTTTCTCTTACTATCGAAGCCTCCGCTAAGTCCGGGATTGACATGGACTTTAAGTTGAATGGCCGTTCCTTCCTTAAATTGTAGGTATATTCGTTTTAGATTTGATAACATTGGTTCATTTTATTTCCTTTAGTAATAGGTTAATTAAATATCCCCTTAGCATTATAACAAATTTATAATTAAAGTCTGTCTAAAATTACAAGATTAATTATTATTAGTACCTATTAAAAGATCAACGAGTTTACAAGCTAATTCATGAAAGTTTTTGTTACCTAGATAGCCGATAGGTAGGTACCTAACTACTATAAAATTTATAAGAATACAAATTACAAGATAAAACTAATTAAGGTGAATAATTATAAATTAATTTAAAATTAACGACTAATTAATAATTCGAGTGAAATATTCGGCTAAACTAAAAGGAAATTACTTACTGGTTTAATTATGGAAGTTCCATTTTATGGTCGTGACAGGTTAAATGATTTTCTCTAAACTAATTACATAATAATATTTCCCCTGTAAAGATTTACGATGCGACATTTCATTAAATGTCAGTTACAATTTACCTACTGGCTAGAGACTGGCTACTACCACTGTTTATACAGGGTGTCCCACTATCGGTATATAGCGCGAAGGGACTTGTAGTTTTCATACACTGATCACGTAAAAATTACTTAAGAGCGCTTATTCAATTTAACGCAAGTCAAAATCTCCGCGATCTATTACGATAGATCGCGGCTTGCGCTATCCTTTTACTATGAACAGCATAGGTCCACAGGAGAGCGCCGAGCAACATGTCCTCTCTCTGGAAAGGCTCGCTGCCGACTGATTTGAATCGGGTCGCGCGCAGTGTTTTATAGTACTTTAAAAAAAATTGTAGAAAAATAATAGAGGTACCTTAGTTGATTTTTTAAATTTTATCTTATAAGTAAGACATTCTTTTATTGCAATATGTATAAATTATATTCAATTAAGTCAAATATCTTGGTGAAAATAATCATTTTGTCGACTATAATTTCTAAAAAAATTCACATTGTTCGGATTTTAATTTCGTAAGTTAGGAGTCCAAAATAAAAAAATCTTTTAACTAACTATTTTAATAAGGATTTTTGCAGTTAGTTAAAAAAAATTGTGTGTTAGATCTGTCAGCCATTTCAGATATTTTTAGCTTCGAAATTGACACTAAAAGTGAAATCAAGTAATCATCGGCTCAGTTATCTTGATGGTATTCACAAATACTGTATTAATTGAAAAAAACTCTTAACTAACTACATAGACAATAAAATTTCCTAAAATTATTAGTAATTCATATGTTTGTAAGATAAGTGGTTGATGGACAATCTGGTTTGAAAAATCACATATTTGAGCCAAACAGCGCACGGACCGCGTACACGGCCTTAAACAATAATATTACGCAAAAATGTAAAAGGTAAATTTTAATGCAGTTTAGTATAAAATAGAATATATACGGGCTTTCAGACGATCAGACCTTAGAGCCTAGATTAAATCTTGCACCTGACGCTAACGTACATTACAGACTAATAAAATATTTCATTTTGAAAAATACGTCATGTTGTTTTTAAGAAAAATTAAATAGTCTTTACTTAGCAAAAGCTGCAACCTCTGGAACACCGAACACCTGTATCTTATCGTACAAAATAGCACAGTATTACAATTAGGGTCTAATTATATGGGTAATTTTATATTATTCTTTTTGAGACGCACGAACGAACGAACGGATAGAAAAAATGTAAATTTTCAATAGAATATGTAGTGATAACTATTGTATTATTCTCCTTTGATTAGGTCCCAAAGTTTGGTCGCGGAAGAATTCCAACCAATACCCGCGGCCCCATCATTAAAGCGGCTCGACGGAACACAGTGGGGTTTTAGTCGGTAAGAATCCGACATAACCCACGGCTCCTTCCCCGGGGGCCGTGGGTATCTTTGGAAGATTTCCCCACTTAAAAAAAAGGTCCATAAGACGTACCTACTCTAGCACCGTGTGCCTGTTTATTAATACACGCTGGGTACACATATTATATCCCACAAAAAAAATTATCTGTTCTGTAGTGTTCTATTATTAAAAACAATGAATATTTTATTCTAATTTTTTAATGCCCCTGCGACATGCCAGTTATCCAACACCATTATTTTGATTCATAATGTAGTGGATTAGATAAAGCGTCGCGTCTTTCCAAACTATACAAGGCCAGCACGCAACGGTGTGAAACTAATCACGTATAGTTTGGAAATAACTTTTTTACATAGTTCTTCCAATCTATACAACAGTAGTACGCAAATACTCGCGTATACTTTGTAGTGAAGTAAGTAAGAAAAGCGCTCCAAAACATACAGCGCCAGTACGCATGCGGACTAATCGTGTATGTTTCGGAGCAAGCGCGTCGTCTTTCCATTGCTCGCGTTTATATTATTGTATTGCTGTTTTTAAATCTATTATTACAATGCACATATGTAATGTTGCGTACTGATCGTATATTTTTTGTTTCGAGGATGCTTGTGTCTTCGTTCCCGACTATACTGCACGACTTACAATTGACAATAGTAAAATACTAAAATGTAAGAAACTAATAAGTCCAGAAGAAGACGGTTGCGAGGCGACGGAGCCCCGCTACGCGGGGCTCCTATTTTTGTGTGCTCCTACTTAAAAAAAACACGAACCTAACCTAATCTATCCTATCTATCCTATCTGTTACCTATTTATTTGCCTAAGCTTACCTAGTAATATTTTTATTCCATATTTTACTGAATCAAGAAGAATAAAAGTAGATAGATATAGCTGTACAAGTATTTGATTACCTATATATTTATTATTTCGCTCAAGCGTAAGTGGTGTAGTAGGTATATTTAGTTATATTTTGCGTACTGATCGTGTATAGTTTGGAACGAAGGAGCAAGCATCCGCGTTACAAAGTATACGCGATCAGTACGCAAAATTCGTGTATATATTGTAATTACAAACTTAAAAACAGCATTACAAAGTATACACGAGCAGTTTCCTATGGTTGCGTTCTGGCTATGTATAGTTTGGAAATACGCTAAAGCGTCTAAGTAAATATCGCTTTAATTAAAGACTCATAAAATTTTTGCAAGCAACAAAAAGAAAGAATAAAAAAGTAAAACATCAAATAATTTAACATGACAATCTGTTCTCTTGTTCTCTTCTGCACAAAACAGATAAATGTTTGAATAAAAAAATCACAGAACAGTAAAAACAAATAGAAGTGCTATAATCAATGACTCTATTATACTAGTAGACGCGGCATACGCCAACATCATTGCACTAAAAAACAGCGTAATTAATACATACCTACTTACTAACGCATTATCACCAATACAGTTGTTCTCTCTTTCACTCTCACGCACGAGACATAATACATGTCTCACTCATGTACTTCGTAATAACAACTGCCGATTAAAATATAAAAAAGAACGTCCAGCCACGACGCTGAATGGTGCGTGACTAAGTGAAACTCGGGCACTTAGCTGAGTTTTTTCTTGCCAAAATAGAGAGCGGGTAACGTATCTAGCTTTTTAAGCTATTGCATAGCTTCTATCGCGGGCCTTGAGCGCGGGGACCGAATCCAGAAATTCCGTAACGAAAAAACCTCACGCTCCCCACTCCGACGGGCTCGGAGGTGTGGCTTGAAGGCATGCTATGCAATAGCTTTACCGCGGCAGTCCCAAGGGCAGTCCCCGAGTTTATATTATATCATAGGCTATAATGTCATAATTAGTATGAAAACCAGTGTCGCCAAACCCACACATTTAAACCGATAGTTATACAGTACACTACAAGTAAACTATGCCTTTGATTGGACAGCTTAATTTGAGTAAAAACTGACTTAGGTTATAAATTCAGCATTTCAATATGTACCCTAACGCACCATGTTACGGTTTATTTTAGTATAACATCCCTAGGTATATTAGCTGTTTTGTTTCTCATTGCTCAGAAATTCCAAATTCGAAAACATTCAGCTATTCCACAACAGAGGGCGTTAGTTTTCGATAGATATAACTTTGAACCTCAACACATAGAGATAAGGTTGTTTGTGTCACTCAACATTAATGACATTAACTTGATATTTATCTGATGCTATGCCCTGAGGGATGTCAGCCTTGTTATCGATAATTCACAAATAAATATTTCTTGTGTATTTTTTTTTTCTTTCTATTAAGTATATGAGTATAGTATAATGTGGGTTACCTATCTTAATCTCGAATTTTAATATTCCGAATATCATAATCCAGAAAACGTTTGGACATTTTTTCATAACCCCGAATTTTAAAATTCCGAAGTTTTGTTTGCCATATAATCGCAACTCCGAATTTCATTTGCCCATTTCTTTATTTGTACGACGTTTTACAATCCAGACGAATGAGTTAAAGACATACGAAATCTAAATGCACAAAATCCAGATGACCGTAATCCATATGCACGAAAGCCAGATTTTTAAAACACAAATTTTTGAAATACAGTTAATTGATATCCAGACAAACAATGTCCAGATTTTTGAAATTCAAATAAACGATATCCAGCAAAACGAAATCCTTCCAGGGGGTCGCAGCACGAACCTTTCTGTAATGGGCAAGTAAAACAATAGCGAGTCGGTTCTGGCACTCGCCGGCCGCTGCCGCGGCACGCTCGCTTCGCTCGCTCGGCTCGTGCATGGGGGGTCACACTTCAAACCTAACCTAACCTACTGAGTCGAATTTGACACTTAAGCCTTTCTGTAATGGGCAAGTAAAACAATAGCGAGTCGGTTCTGGCACTCGCCGGCCGCTGCCGCGGCACGCTCGCTTCGCTCGCTCGGCTCGTGCATGGGGGGTCACACTTCGAACCTAACCTAACCTACTGAGTCGACTTTGACACTAAAACCGGTCTGTAATGGACAAGTAAAACAATAAATTTACTTACTGACAATGTTTATTTTCAGTCGATAGTAAAGGTATAATCACGATTGTATGGAAATCAAATAAAAAGATTATGAAAATCTGGCAATAGTTTATCTGTTATACGATTATATGGGAACCAAATAAAAAGATTATGAAAATTTGGCAATAGTTTATTTGGAAAATGGTACGATGGGAAACAAAAAAAAGTATTCTGAGAATCTGGTATAATGAGATCTGTATTATGAGAATACGGGAAACAAAAAAATACTTTTTAAAAATCTGGATTTGGTGCATCTGGAAATTGATTCATCTGGGAAATTAAAAAAGGAATTTTAAAAATTTGTCATTCATTACATCTGTCTTTTAAAAGTTCTAACAACCGTTTTCGGGGTTTTAAGATTCGGGTAATAGAAATTCGAGTTTTTAATAGGTTACCTATAATGTGTCACATTTTGGAGTATGTTTATTACTACTAAGTACGTCTTTTTATATTATTATTATTAAATAAAAAACGGAATAGAATTATAGTATTAATCTATATTTACAAAATACAAACAGAAAATATGCATTATTTATAATCTTGGAACTGCCGTAGGTTTGATGTATCGGTGGCCTTTGTTAGACTGCTTAGCTGCTTAGTGCTGTTCGGCATCCAGTTAGCTCGTCACGTTGCATTTATCCATTTCTCTTTTAAATTAGCCTCTTTGGGAAATCTATAAATAAATTGGACAAATGAAAGCTAAGGAAAAATAAAATAAAATTAAATATTTATAATGTTTGTCTTTTCTAAAGTATCGATACTGTCGATATGCGCCACAAGCATCACTAAACCGACATTAGTTTGTTTATTGCAATAATATTCCAGAAAGTCTTGTTTGCTGTTCAATCTATAATAGTACTAATTTCTTATGGATTAAGGTTCATTTTGACTAGATATTTGTATACAATTTTGACAAATTACGACAAGCGAAGTTATAACATAAAATATATGTAAAATAAATAAAAATAAGACTTACCGATGGTATGAAATGCCTCCATTGCTGATATTATTTCGTCTGCTATCATTTTTGCACTCTAATAACGAACAACACGTCCTAATTAATGAATAAATATGGAAAAAAGGTTTGTCAGCTGACAACCGACTCGAATATTTTTCGGCGCACAACTGAGAGCAAGTTAGGTGATCTTAACTTATTATTGACACGTGGGCCACGCCCACATCACACTTCTATTTGTTTTTACTGTTCTGTGAAAAAAATCATTTATCTGGCAACATTAAGCCACTTCAAAAAGACTCCGCTCTAATGCCGTCAATCGTACTATTTAAAAAAACAATCACGATACGCACCGCACCTATCTCTATCTAATTAACTATTGCTGGCGTTTGTAATTTGTATTCGTAGAAGCAGTACTTTTCGACGTGTATTTTTAATAAATATAGTGTAACTAACTATTGAAAATATGAGGAAAGTAATATTTTTGTGTTTATTATCGCTGTCTCTGTGCCTCGGCAAACCTGCTGATAATCAAGGTAAGATTACCAGAACAATCTGGCGTCCATCAAATTATATTGCGTTTATATTCATTTTTTCTCATGGATAGCTTGTGTTAACGATTACAAAACAAGTTATTCTCAATAGTTGATCACTAATGAGTATTGCACCATATTTTGTCTCCAATGATATGAGACAAGTTATTATTTAGTATTTTCCTTTTCAATAAGCCAGAAATTGCAGAAAATAGCTTTATTTACTCAGAAGTATGGTTTATTTTTCTAGTAAGATTCATGATAATATTATACGGAGAGTTTTTACGACAAAAAATTGACTTGCGACGAAAGAATTCAGAGGGAAAGTAATGTTCGCTTTAATAGATTGCAATTAACAAATAAATAACTGTTTAATGATCGGCTAAATAATGAAACATTATACTAAGATAATGCAGGCATTTAGCCTCGGTATCATACATAGTTTACTCGTTTGGTTTAGATACATTTACGATGCATACAGTAAAATAAAAATATTTTGAATCTTATAAACAAACCGAAAGTAACATCAATTATTGTTTTGTGTCCGTACATTTCGTGTATCCGCATGTTGAATTTAACTATAAAATTTATATTAAGCAAGATATTGATATAATCCTAATTTTATAAATTTAGATGAGATTTGGTGCGGAGATAATTTGAGACCCAAAAAAGGACATAGAATAGTTTTTATCTTGGAAATCTCATGCGAAAGGAAACTAGGTATGCGGGCGAAGCCGTGGGCGAAAAGCTAGTTTCTTATAAAAACAATATACATATTATATGCATTATCAATCAACCAAAGTCAATATCCAAACTTATGTTTCTAAGAACATATTTCAATGTTTGCACCTCTACTACAACTAGATTTCCTTTTAAACTGCAAGGTAGTAATTTCCCGTTAGTCAGATGTTGAACACTACCATTTACATACATAACTATTGAAATATAGTGTCTTGAGGTAATTGTAGGAGCCATTATATTATAATAGGTATCACTTGTGCCATAATAATTGGTTGGTATTTTCTAAAAATAATTTCATAGGCCTAAGTAAAGGTTGCATGGAACTTTCAAATGTATACACATTACACATGCATGTGAATTATTTACACTTCACTGGCTTGCACACATATCTTTTACAAATATCAACAACCTCAGGAAAAATATAGAATTACATGTCATCTTATCTTTTATTTGGTCTTAACTCTAATTATATTTACTGTAAATATGATGTTAAAAAATCATTTATTTAAGTGTATTTAATATATTTATTACATTATGTCTCAATTAATACATAATTAGAGGGAATGGAAAGTATATTACTGTGATAAAATAGTGAAGTAAATGACCTTAGATACTTGTAATTGGAAATTAATATTATCATTAAGTAAACAATGTACCTATGCAGTTAGAATGTAATAAATTTTTAACAAGTACCTACATTATATATTTTTTATTGCAAGTCTTGTTATCTTGAATAATGTCTTGCTTAGAAGCTCATCATTAGATTAACAAATATGAATATAAAGTAGTTATGTCAACTCTATTCCAATAGATTATTGATAAGGTCCAAAATAATGTTATAATACCAGTTTAAAAATATTCCAATTTGCATAACCGGTATGAATGTGTATCAAACCTACATGAGGTTGAATTAATTCTAAATTGGTTGTAAAAAATACTGCTTAGTTTGGTTTTCCCTAAAAAAAATTATATTAGAAAATAATTATTTGTTTCACAACAGTTTGGGCTCACGAATAAGTAGTCTAAATTGATTTATTTTATTCTACTGTTCAAGTAATAGATAATAGTAATATCTCTTATATTATTGTAATACTTTGGTATTACATCATATTATATTTTATCCTTTATTTCAAGTCAAAATGTTGCAGTCTCTTCCCATTTATGTAACTGATAAGCATAAATTATTCCAATTAATAAATTAAACAATTAAGTTTGAAAATGTCACCTTTAAAGTGTCTCTAAACCTTCTATCTACCAAATACAATACAGTAATGTTATGTTCTTTAACTTTTGAAGCATAAGCAAAACCTTTTTATTTTCAGGTGCACCTGGTGTTTCATCCCCATCACCAGCCCCCGTACCATCACAGCCTCAGGTCCCAGTTAGTCCGAATGCGCCTGTAGACCCTAATGCGCCTAAAATCACTGCTCCTATTCCAGTTCCCATTATTGTTCCAGTACCCGGCCCAACGCCCAATCCCAATCCACAGGTGAAATCCGAACAAGCTGCTAGTCCAGCTGCACAAGCACCTGCAAAACCTGTAGATCCCGCTCCCGCGAAACCTGTTGCGCCTGCGCCAGTCCCGACCACAGACAATAATAAAACTACAGAAAAGAAAGTCGAAATCCCCCCTCAGGGCAAGCCTCAAGAAGCCCCAGCAAACAAAACAGAGGAAGTACCCAAAACTCCCGTTCCAGTACCTACTGAGAAACCTAGTGAGCCCACAAAACCTACTGTTGCACCAAAGGACGATGCTGCAGTTCATCCCATTGAAGCACGATCAGGGTTAGTTTACTATATCTTCTATATAATTAAAATGAATCGCCTAATGTGTTGGTAAGCGCAGATCTCGATAAAGGCTTAACCGATTTTATACTTTTCTTTATAATATTCCTTGAAGAATGAGGAAGATTTATATTATGGAGAGAAAACGTAAACATGTACCACGTGCAAAGCCGGTGCGGACCACTAGTTATGTATAATTCGATTTTCCTACTATCTCATACCTATAAATAATCAGCATAAATTTGATGTAATCTGAAATGAGATTTTAAATCTATAAAATGAAGATGCATATCTTGCTTTTACAAACACATAATATTTAAATTTTAAAACAGGTCTCAGAGAACAGTTTCCACTTGATACATGTGCATCAACTTAAAAACATTCCACAGACCTTCTTAATTCTTGAAATAGAATAAAATATGATGTGTAAAAATAAATTAAGATGATAAAGCATTTAAACAAAAAAACTATACTTACTTTTTCGTACTTATGTTATAAACGCGAAACGTAAGAATGTTTGTTTCTCTTTCACAAAAATACTACTGGACGGATTTAGATGATACTTGGCAGTCAAGTAGCTTATGTAGGTACCAGAATAACACATAAGAAAATAAATCCATACTTTTGTCAGTGGGTTCGTCCACGGAGGTGTAACAACGCGACACAGCTGCTAGTAGTATGAAAGAAACGAAGACATTTTTCAAAAGAGAGGATTTTAATTATAATACAATTTTTTTTTTCATATTCTCAATTCTTCTCATTCTAATTATTGACCCCAAACTATTTTAATATTCATTCATTGTACAAATTGCTATTTCAGATTTGATGGTCCTAGTTTCATTGGAGGCATCATATTGACTTTGGGACTCCTTGCTATCGGCTTCATGGGCTTCAAGTACTACAAAAATCAAACTGAGAGAAACTACCACACTCTTTAAGTTTAATGATATATTTTTAAGTGCACCAAGCTATTTTAAGTTTGTTTAATATATTGTAACCTTGGGTTATAATGTATTTGCTGCAATGTTGTTAGAGCATTGTTTTTTTTTTTTCATTTTAATTATATAAATAAGTATAAATTATAAATAACATTACATTTTAGTTAATGAGTTTTATATTTTTGTTTTCTGATTCTATGAGGGAAAGTTGAAAGAATCAACTTCATTGCAGCAAAACAATACTCAATTTTTATATCTGGATGAGATTTGATTAAGTTTTATTAGTTAATTTTAAGTGCACTTTTTAATACGTCAAAAAATCTATAACAGGGTTTTATTGCGTGTAGATAAATTTCTTACGTAAAGATTTTGTAATATAATGGTGGCTGGTTATTATTTTTATAACATGTCCGAATTTATATACTAGATCTGTATGAGCCACTAATCTGTAGTTTAGTTTTATGTTACATTCATAATTTGGCATTTAATTTTAATTTTTCTTCTAAATATTAACTTTAAAAAATGTGTGTATATATTTGAGCACTTGTGATCTAAAACAGTAATCTTTTCTAAGATCTGAAAATTTGCTAAACTGATATTCTATAATATTGTGTGTTGAATTTATAATAGAGTTTTAAAATTTATAAATATATTATATATATAAATGTTGAGTATTTCGAGTGCAACTAAGCCTTAGGCAATTTTACTCTTGTATTATTCTGTGCCATTCGCTCCTCAACCATAAATAGTTTGTTTCACGTCTTTTTCCAAAATTCGCCTAAGTAACTGCACTAACATGTATATAGGTGTAAGTTTATAACTAAGAGGAAAATGTGATTACGAAAATGAGGGTC
>CAJQZM010019750.1:0-22847 GCA_907164665.1 Colias nastes | reverse complement strand
ATACCAGTTAAGTTGGCCAAGTTTAGCGATACCAGCTAAGGGTTAAATTAAATACGATACGGTAGGATTTTACTTGATGATTAACATTTAAAACTACAATGGATTCAGTCTTCATTAACCTTTGCTACATAGCTTAATCTCTCCTAAATACATAGCATAAATACTTGTATAGTATTCCATTATCTGTGGCATAAATACATTACGTTTCAGTATTACAACATTATCCCAACAATCTATAATACTCAATACTATCTGCGCAATGTGATCACTATTTTGACAATTAACATGGTTATGAAGTTATCAGGCATTTCAGTGTTTGACCGACGGTTAATTTGCGGATTCTGAGTAATAAATACTTTATTTTTGAAGTGAAACTTCTTTAGGCGCGTTGAGAGTAAATTTTCAAGGTCGCTTTATGGCAATACCGACTCGTCATGAATAAGGCGACGATTTTGGTATCTTTGAATCTTGCCAAAGCAGTTTCACTTCTAAGACGTTTGCTCAGCACACACGCTCTTTTTTAGAATAGAACTTAAAATTGTTTATTTTTAAGTGTTAAAATGGAAAGAATGATCAAACAGATTATATTATAGGAAGTATACAAAATATTTCACAGGGAAGATAGTATAAATAGCGTTCTTATTGATATTTTTTCCTTTGTACGAATATCTGACTCTGACACTTATATTAAACTTTATTCATTTCTTCTTACATAAGGGTAATGCTTCAAATCATTGTTATTGAATTTCGCCGGTAGGATACAAATAAGAACCGTTTTAAAAATATAATTTTAACATACCTAGATATTTATTTACCATTAAACTTTTATTATTATACCACTGCTTGTCCTGACTCTACGCGCGTAGAGACTTTTTGTGAGCTTTTAAATGTTATTTTAAACTAGCTGTGCCCCTCAGTTTTACCCACATTGCTTTGCTCCTGTTGGTCTTAGCGTGATGGTATATACCCAATAGCCTTCCTCGATAAATGGGCTATCTTAACACTGAAAGAATTTTTCAAATCGGACCTGTAGTTCTTGAGATTAGCGAGTTCTATTAACATTGTCCTAATCCAAGCAAACACGAATCCAGAACCAAAGATAGTTTAGCCGTTCTTGAGTTATAAGTGGTGTCTCAAAATCACGTTTGAATAAACAATAACTTAAAAGTCATAGAAAATTTATGGAGAATAAACCTACTCAGAACGTCATTTTAGACATTTGTGTGTTGAATTTTAAATTATTTGCGTATTAAATTCATTAATTAAATTCCCAGAGTCACTATGCAATCAAGGTATTGATATCGGAACGGAGTGCCACTCGAATTTGACGCTTAGCACTAGATCATAGAGCACATATTGATTTGACGTACAATTGCATATATTTGATTTCAATAGACTACAGTAATTATATTATCTTTGATAAACATGGACACACGGGCTTTGAGAACGACAAGCTAATACAAATCTAGATTTTAAAATACAGTTGTATTCTCGTAGTATTTTAGTGTTCCCGCCGTGAATAGATATTGTTCGTACTACATAAGATATTATATTTCATTGAACTTTTAATACATAATATTATACCTATACTACATTTTGTCAAAAATGTTGTTGATGATTAAACATATATATACAAGCAGTGAATTCTACTAGGTTCGAAGTAAGTATTATTGCCAGTTCGAGGTGACTACAGAGTATAGTAGTATAGAGAAAGCGTCCCCCCGGGATGGCGAAAGACGCGGGTTCGAATCCCGCCTCTTGATCGATTTTTTTTATATTCTTTAAAATTTTTCATTTAAAAGTTAATAAACTAAATATCAAATAAAATCATTTTTAATTAAATAAGACGTTCTACTGCTCAACATCAGAAAAATTGGTTTAACTGAACAAACATACTGAATACAAACATACTTCATATTAACTATTGATGGAAATAAATCATGTTTTAAATCCGTTAAAAATGTCGCATTTAAATCCGTTAAGTCACCCATTCTTCACATCCGTATAACACAATTTTGCTCATCCTATATTAATTTCGTTCCGCGAATACGCTGGGACTCTCTTTAACACAGTTCAATACTCATTAGTTAAACATTCACACAGCTGCCATTTAATTAATATGAATAATAATAATTATTATTTGATAATGTTTTGACTTTTCATAACTTTATGTATGACAAAATAATAATATAACGAAGAATTTTTGCTGGTGACATTAAAAATTAGTAGACCTTTTGAAATTGATCCTTCGAGTGTAGAAAACATTGTTAACGAGTATCTTCTTATATATAAAATTCTCGTGTCACAATGTCTTATATATAAAATTCTCGTGTCACAATGTTAGTCTGCATACTCCTCCGAAACGGGTGGACCGATTCTCATGAAATTTTCTGTGCATATCGGGTAAGTCTGAGAATCGGCCAACATCTATTTTTCATATGTACCACGGGCGAAGCCGGGGCGGACCGCTAGTATATGTATAAAATATAACGGTGACATTACATAACGATGAATAAACTGATATATAAATATCCTATAGCCTTCCAAGATAAATGGGCTATCTAACACAGAAATAATTTTTTAAATCGGACTAACCTGAGATTAGCGCGTTCAAACAAACAAACTCTTCAGCTTTATAACATTAAAGTACTATAGTATAGATTAATTTTTATTAATATTCAACATAAAACATTATTTCTAAACATAATATATACAAACTCCATCACACTGCTCCATACATACAAAACCACCTCAATCCAACCCCGATAAAATCAAATAAGAGACAAAATTATATTTGCACGTGCCCAAACCTTGCCAAATCACTTCCTCGGTAACGACGACCACATAATTTTTTACAAACGTGTATTGTGAAGAGAAACCGTGTACGTCCCTAAATTCCCTTTTGTCAGCTATTTATATTTCCCTTATATTTCCCGTAATTTTGAATGTATGCCCCTTTAAATGCGGGTTCTGGTGTTTTAAAGTGATTATGGGTGATGGTGATGTATTAGACGCATTTACGAGCCATTGCTCTGGCTTTTAAATATAAGCTTTTATTATGTTTAGGTATTTGTTTGGTTTGGAACGTGTTGTTCGTTAAAATTGATGTAGAATAATGCCGTTTTTGGTAACATTTATGATGTAATTTTTATTATTTTAGAGTGGTTTGAATGATTCAGAAAAAAATAAGAAAAGTGTTTTATATTTCTCCTTTTTAAAGCTTAATTTTTGTAGAAATCATATTAAAACAATATATTATTAAGAAGAAAAGAAGAAGAAGAAGAAAAGTTTATTTAACACCACACACATAATAAAAGAAAAAAAAATACAAACTAAACAAAAGCAACAAATAAAATAAAAAAAAAATAAAATAAAAATAGTGACTTATTCCTAATCAGTGTGGTGCTAAAAAGGGTCGCTACTCAGCATGTGCTGCACTTGTTGTGAAGCGCTGATTTTCAGTAGCCCCTTGTTGGAGTGCCAGTCAATAGATTCGAGTTATAAAATATACATATTATAAATTATTTCTTATGTATACTTAAATATGGATAATATATAAATATATAATTATTAATAGAATACACAACACAAGTACAAATTAATAATAATAGCTAATATAAACAAAACATCTATACTTATAATAAATCTGTAGAGAGGCCAATTCTGTACATAAAATATATTAAAAAAAAAACTATGAAGGGGTGATAAGGGATCGCTACTGATGCCAAAAATGCAATCAGTAAAATTTTTGTCTGTCTGTCTGTCTGTCTGTCTGTCTGTCTGTCTGTATATTCGTTATAGAAACAAAAACTACACGACGGATTTTAACGAAATTTGGCACATTTATTCTTCATACTCCTGGGCAGGTTATAGTATACTTTTTATTACGCTACGATCAATATGAGCAGAGCAGTGAAGGGAAATATTGGGAAAACGGGAGAAGTTACTCCATTTTTTAAGCTTCCGTCGCGTGTGCAGCCTTAATGGTTAAAGCTACATAGAAATCATGTACGACACAATTGTTCTTAAATTATTATTATTATATAAAAATAAATTCCTAGACAGCATATGTTTATCTTTTAAAATTGACTCACAATAACACGTGAAACTTCAATAGCTTAGCAATTCGGAGCTTTCTGATTATATCTGTCTACTCTTACGTTTACAACACTCTCACTCATCCCTAATTAAAAAAAGTTAATATTATTACCTATTCAATAAAAAAAGAATCATGTAAATCGGTGTAGAAACACCAAAGTTATACATGAAATACGCTATAAGTCATCGCGCGTGAATACAGGATCATGCAGCCATAAGGATTATTTTTGTGTATCAGTTGCCGCGTTCAACGCGCTTCGCGGCGGGAGCTATAAAAAGGCGGCGGGTCCGCACCCGTTTCGCGTTGTCACGGCATCACGTGTGAACGGCTGAACCGATTTCGATAATTATTTTTTTATTATATTCCTTGAAGTACGAGAATGGTTCTTATGTAGAGAAAACGTAAATTTGTACCACGGGCGAAGCCGGGGCGGACCGCTAGTTATTAATAAGTCAAATTAATCAAAAATGGTCAACTTCTCCACAAAATAGTCAAGATAACCATATACAGTCAAGTTCGCCATAAATAGTTATTTAATTTTACCATACATAGTCAAGTAAACAGCAAAATAGTCAATTTTACCAAATATACATAGTCAAGTAAACGATAAATAGGTTGTCATAAATAGTCAAGTAAAGTATAATAGTCAACTTATTCTTACATAGTCAAATAAACCATAAATAGTCAAATAACTCACAGCAAGTTTATAAGTTTTACAGTTTTTAAATCACATAACGAGATACGGTTAATTAATATTAGTCCATAAAACTATTTAAATTAATCTAAGTAATACTATTAAATAATCAAATAAACCATGAGTAGTCAAGTAAACCATAAAAAAGTCAACGTTAATAATGAAATAGTCAACGTTAACAATAACATAGTCAACGTTAACAATAAAATAGTCAACGTTAACAATAAAATAGTCAACCTATACTAAAATAGTCAAGGTAGTCAAACAACTTACTGCAAGTCTGCAATTCATCAGAATAAGGATGGTCAAAGTCACATTGACACCTGCCATTTCTACAAACAACTACATCGCTCATTCCTTGCAAATAGCATTCGCTTGAACGAGAACATGTTTGAAATAGACCTGAAATTAATAGAAATGAAATAATAATGTGAGAGTTTTGTTAATTTCTAATAATTAATCATTTATATTATACTAGCCCGCTTTGTCTAAAACCTAATAAATTGTATACTAAAACCTTCCTCTTGAATCACTCTATCTATTAAAAAAACCGCATCAAAATCCGTTGCGTAGTTTTAAAAAATTTAAGCATACAAAGGGACATAGGGACAGAGAAAGCGACTTTGTTTTATACTATGTAGTGATAAGTTAGTTAATGATATCCTGCTAATATTATTAATGCGAAAGTTTGCGAGGATGGATGTGTGTGTATGTTTGTTACTCTTTCACGCAAATACTACTGAACCGATTACAATGAAATTTAGCACACATATAGAGGGTAACTTAAACAATTTATTTAAGAGCGGGAAGCTGGTATTTTATAAGTTTTAGCAACAATGCTAAAAAATCCGATTCAGAGTCAGGAGAACTTATAAAAACCGCTAATGATGTGCAAAAAGATATGACATTTTCAGTGATATTCCATGTACATATCATTTTTCAAATAACTTCTGAGAAATAAAGAAATATCATAACATTTACATGTTAGTGATGCGAATTTATTACATTTTCATCCACTCAAAAGTGCTCAAAGAGGCTCAAGAAGAAATTCATTACAACTAGAGTTTGGCTAACGAAAGATGAGACTGGCTTTTTATTTCGAAAATTTATATGGCAACACTTATAATTACGTAATTGTCATTAAAACCTGAGTTGTTGATGTGTCAAAGTGAAAATTATTTCCGCGATTTTAGTGATTTCTAATTGAAAACGAGACGAAAACATTGAAATGCGACTTAAAAAAGGTTCTTTTTACTATGATTAGTAAATTTGAAAAGAAACAAGTTGAAAGAGATGTAGTTTTCAAGGAAAAACAAGAGTGTTTACGTGAAATATCTCAATGCATTGTTAAGTGTGACTTTGATATTTTGATACTATTCATTTTGATTGCATTGTTTAATATTTATTATTTTGCAAGTAACATGGATGATACCAATAGTCCAGTTATAAACTATTCAAGCAACAATAAAAAAAATTGAATGATCTGTTTCGTTCAAAATGTTTAAAGACACAAAATCAGTATCTTGACGAGATTTCTTCTATGACCGGACCATGTTATTCGTGTTGAAGATAGTATAAAAAACAAGATGGAATAACTGCAGAAATGGAAGGGTTCATAATAAGAGTCAGAGATAATGATAGTGATTCTTACTATTCACTCGCGGTTGAATTTTTAGATTTAATATGATTATATTGATTAAACAAACTTTAATTGTATTTTATTGTGTTTTTTCTTGCTTTCATTCGGTGTTCTTTTTTGTCTATCTGTATCACTTAACTGTACTAAGTATATTACATAAACCAATATTATAAAGATGAAGAGTTTGTTGTTTTTTTTTTGCTCGTAAGAGAAAATAATAAATAAAAGTATTAAAACTATATTTCCAACTATAACCTAAGTTGCCATATGTTGATTTTTTGAATTTGCCGCCTTTTTCCAGTCTCATCTTTCATTAGCCAGACAATATTACCGATATAATATGTATGCTATACAGGGTGTACCACTATTGGTATGCTAAGCGCGAAGGGACTTGTAGTTTTGCATACACTGATCACGTAAAAAATACTTAAACAACAAAATTACGTCAAAAATGTTTTGCTAAATTTTTCCTGAAAATCCATGTTTTCTTCTCTAGCTTCGTGCAGCCGGCATATACCGCTTCGCTAATGTGAGCATTTTGTCTATGAAAACATAATCTTAAACGATAGCTCACGTGCGGGTAGCAAAGCTGGGCGGGTTGCCTGTTAGGGGTGTACACAAAGATTTTTAAGACTTCATCTATTTGAAAAAAAAAACTGTCTGGAATTTTATAAGTATTTTTTACGTACTCAGCGTATGCAAAACTATAACCACCTTTGAGCTTAGAATACCAACAGCGGGACACCCTGTATATGTATAAAAATTTAGTTATCAATTTTCAACAAGAACAGAAACAGTAAAAAAATCATCATTTAATAAAAAATGACTTACCTGTAATCTGCCAACACTGACCATCCCTGAAGTGGTACCCGCTAGAACACATACAAGAACCACCCACACAACTACCCGCATTTCCCATGGATGCTGTACATTGTTCTGTTATAGTACATGATGAATTGAAGCCGGGGGATACTGGGGATAAAATATTTGTATTATTAAGGGCCGATTTTTCAATGCTTGAATAAAACTTATTCGTCGAATAATGTATAAAACTACCATTTTAAAAATGTATTCTAATTGCCCGTATTTGACAGTTTATGTGACATTTTATTGTGTAATACTTTATTGGACGGATAAGTTTTATCCAAGCATTGAAAAATCGGCCCTTATTAATGTTTTTAATATCTCTATCATTATTATCAACATTATGTTAATCTATACTAAAAGCTGAATTGTTTGTTTGAACGTGCTAATCTCAGGAATTACTGATCCGATTTGAAAAAACTCTTTCGGTGTTAGAAAGCCCATTTATCGAGGAAGGTTATAAGCTATAGGCTACATCTCGTTTAGACTAACAGGAGCTAAGTAATGCGGGTAAAACCGCGGGGCACAGCTAAACGTTTATTATCATTATTTATCCTATTCATCCCTACTAATATTATAAATGCGAAAGTAACTCTGTCTGTCTGTTACGCTTTCCCGCTTAAACCTCTCAACCGATTTTGATGAAATTTGGCACAGACAATCTTTAGACCCTGAGAAAGAACATAGGCTACCTTTTATCAAAACAACACGCGGGCAAAGCCGCGGGCGGAAGCTAGTAATAACATAATTTTTTACATATAATATAGATATGAAATACAATATAGCACAATAATTAATTACTAAAAAAAGATTTACTAATATGTACTATCGTAATAACTGAGGCGTAACAGGCGATTTATTAATTTGTTTTATCCCGTATTCAGTGCTCAAAACACAAGACGAAAGTAAAGCGGTTCAATCACCAAAAGCAATCAACGAACGTCGAGACAAATGTATCGTGTTCACATTTGCGAAGTTTGCTCCCTTATTGAATAGCCGGCCCCGAGTGATGGGCCAGTGCATTGTCAACAAACTGTTGAGACGTGATTCGGGTACAGAGGAGATACTCAAGCAAGGGTGTTGTGTCACTTGCGATGTTTAGTAATACGAACTCGGCACTTGGATGATACTATCATAGGGGTGTAAAAATCCGGCCAAAAGCGAGTTGGACTCGCGCACCGAGGGTTCGGAACAAACCTGTAACCAGTTTTTTTATAATTGTTGTAACTTAAAATTTATTCTTTAACATTCTTTCCTTTATATCAAAATCAAAAATCAAATCAAAATCATTTATTTGCAATCAAACATGGTTACAACACAACAGACAACTTACATAATATAATAACTATAATATGTGGTACATTTATTGTGATATGTGCTAAAAGACGTTGATTTGTGCAAAATTTCGAGATTGTGTGTTCACGGGAAGTACCCTGTAGGTTTTGTGTTCCTTGCGAATATCGAAAATTTGTAGCATAAACGGGTGTATCGTTTGATTGGCTAAGAAGTTTATTTTTTTACCGGTTCAAGGGACAGAAGACTTGAGTATTGATATAAGTTTCAGCTTGAAACCTTGTTCAATTTATAAAAAATATTAACATTGCCCTATAACAATGCCTCTGAATTTATAAGCTATCGCTTTACCAGCTTAACCATGACAAATCATAAATAAGCAAAAGACAGACGAGTCACCATTTCTTTGTTCTACGACAAAACTAATTTACGTGTACAAAGGGCCGATAATTCCTTCGACAGAACTTTGACTGGTATCGGTGTCATCACCGCAATTTATGCTATTTCTTTTGACGTAATTATTTAAGCTTAGATGAAATGAGAAATGGGTACCTATATTCTATTGCTTTTGAAGTGAAAAAAAAATTCAAGGTCGCGTCTAGGCAATACCATCACGTCATGGAGTAAAGCGACGATTTTGGTATAGCTATGAATCTTGTCAAAGAAGATTCACTTCGGACACGTGTGCTCAGCACACACGCTTTTTTTTGCTTATAAGAACTGGAATTTCTAAAAACTAAATACCTACATGAAACCTTCTACAAATTATTTGATTCTAAAAACAATAGTTTAATAATTAAGCAACAGCGATTGTCTTCTGGGTACCTACAGCTCACTCAATCGGCCAGAGCTTTATTTTATACTGCAATTTTCATTTAATAGTCTAATTAAATTAGAAATGAGGCAATAATATGCGCACGATAAAATTAATGAATTAAACTGTATTTTATTTGCATCTAACTACTGTATTTTATGCGAGTAAATACGTAATATGTACCAATGTAATCTATACTATTATAATATTATAAAGCTGAAGAGTTTGTTTGTTTGTTTGAACGCGTTAATCTCAGGAACAACTGATCTGATTTGAAGAATTCTTTCTGTGTTAGATAGCCCATTTATCGAGGAAGGCTATAGGCTATATATCATTACGCTAAGGCCAATAGGAGCGGAGCCACGCGGGTGCAACCGCGAAGCGCAGTTAGTATCAATAAAAACTTGCAAAAAAAAATAGAGTATTTATTTTCTTTCACTAGCATTTATAGAAAAATTAAACAAAATTGAATATCAACTTCCAGATTCGATTTACTAATTACATCATTGAAATAATATTCGCAGGTCATAAATAACTTCGCTGGATCGAACCGTGCTTAATGAGACAAAACCGTAATTAATTCGGAGTTTTGCAAACACAGCGTTAATGAGCCATCGCGATCGCTTTGCACTCGCTAAGGGATTTTGTGTTAAAATTATTTTTGAAGAGTTTATGCTCATTTTTCCTATAGAAAGTTGGTGCATGCCGATTGTCATTGTCATGTTTATTTCTTGGAACAGTTTGTAGGAAAAATAACTTAATATAATATGATCTAATTTTCATATATATATGCGTCTGGCATCTGTCTGCTATAGTCGATATTTGGAAAATCTTCAAAATGAATTTAGTCGCAACCCAAAATTTTTTTGGAGTTATGTTAAATCGAAACGTGGCGGTACTGGTGCTTATCCGGCTCTTATGACTGACGGTGAGGTGACAACTTCAGATGGTTCCCATATCTGTGAGCTTTTCTCTTCATATTTTGGTTCTATATATACAAGTGTTAGTGGAGACTCTTACAATAACTGCATAAACTCTGAATATTTCTTTAATATTAGGAATAATAGTCCGTTATTAGTGCCACCACAGATCGATAATGATACAATTTTTAAAAAACTTAAATCACTCGATAAAAATAAAGGAGCTGGGTCCGATGGAATTCCCTCAATTTTTGTGGTTGAATGTGCTAAACAGTTGACTGTGCCTCTCTCATTTATTTATAATAGATCTCTTAAAACTGGGTGCTTTCCGTTATATTGGAAATCAGCCAAGGTGGTACCAATACATAAGTCAGGCCATCAGAATTCTATTCAAAACTATAGACCAATTTCCATTTTGTCTACATTTGCTAAAGTTTTGGAAGCTTTAATTTGTCCTTTCCTCCAAAATCACTTCAAATTGTTCTTACATGATGTTCAACATGGCTTTGTACCTTCACGATCAACAACAACCAATCTTGTAGATTTTTGTGAAACTTTAATTGAATCACTGGATTCACGGAAACAGGTTGACGTTGTATATACTGACTTCAGTAAGGCTTTCGACCGGGTGAGTCATAGTGTCTTGGTTGCCAAACTGTCAGCTTACGGTATATCCAACATATTTTTGGAATGGTTTAGATCATATTTATCTAGTCGCAGTTTTTTTGTGGTGGTCAATGGATTCAATTCATCTTCTAAAAGAATTACGTCTGGTGTTCCACAGGGCTCTCATTTAGGGCCTCTTCTTTTCAACTTTTTCATTAACGATATCGTCACTACCGTAAAATCATCGAAATCTTATCTATATGCCGATGATCTGAAAATATCTAAAGAAATTAATTCAATAGAAGACTGTATCAAACTTCAATCAGATCTCGAGAGCATTGCTTCTTGGTGCCAAAATAATGGCATGGAATTAAATTCAGATAAGTGCCACTTTATTACTTTTTCACGAAAAAGCACTAACGTCGCGTACACATATAGTATCAATGGCACTTCTCTTCAGAGACTGAACCAAGTTAAAGATCTGGGCATTGTTTTTGATGCTAAGTTAACTTTCGTTCCTCATATAGAGTACATTACCTCCCGGGCATATAAAATGCTAGGATTTTTAATTAGAAATATAAAAGTATTTCGGGATAATAACTTAAAAATTTCGCTATACAACTCATTAGTACGAAGCATTTTGGAATACGGATCGGTGGTTTGGAGACCTCACTATGCGACACACGCGACACACATGTTAAGAATAGAACGAATTCAAAAAAGATTTATTTGGCATTTAATTTATTCAAACGGACTGTCAAGAAATAGTTTGCGTTCCTACACTACAGGTAAATTAGCTTGGAGAAATTTTTGCGTTTGTAGTAGTGTATGGTCAGCAAATCAAATAAAACAACATTTTATTTTTAGTTTTTATTTTATATATATAAGGGATTTTAAATTAAACTATATGTGTTTCTCCTCTGAAAAAGATGAGACTTTATTTTAATATTTGCACATTTAACATACGTATAACTTTTACATTAACAATGTTACTAAAATGAAAAATTTACTAACCTGAAAAAGAAACGACATTTAAAGTTTAATTCTTTAGTTTGAGAAGTCAAAGGCTTGCCTCGACCATGTTTTAACACTGGAGCCATTTTGAATTAACAATATAAAGTTACAACACTTACACAAAAAAAACACTTCAACAAATATTATAACAATACAAATAATAACAACAATCAACAAATACAAAATTTAACAATTAAACTTAGACCGGGAGATATTGACACAAAATTTCGAGTCATTTGTAACAGGATGGCGGTTCTACAGGGGTCTTAGTACGCAATGACAAAAAGAAAAACGATGGTGTGAACGCTGGTACCGGCGGCTTAGTCGCGTGGGCGTTAGTCGAACTCATCGGAAAAATAGCGAAGTCAAACAATTTGTAACACAAATATTTTAGAATTTACCGATAGCCCATAAAAAAGAAGTAGGCGGTAGTGTCATGCCATACTTTTCCGGTGTGACTTACAGCCCGCCATACCGACGCGAATGTGTTGATTTAAAAAAAACAATTCAACCATTTGTACCAGGCTAACTTTTGCACAGGTAACCATCGTCGTGCAGCCATTTACGAAAATCGCCATGCCATACTTTTCGGACGATTCCAATTAATGGTCGCCATACCGCCGAAAATCTGCAAATTTTTTTTTTCGCCGAACCATTTGTACCACCCTAAATTTTTTTTTCAACAACTCCTGAATGATTATAAATAGAAGTGTGATAATGCCATACCTGTGGGAGGTGGCGAATGTGTATAAGATTTTTTTTATTGTAAGATTTTATTCGTATTTTGAACGATTAGTAACAGTATGGCACTAATTTTTCCTGTAAGTTTGAGGTTCAACGAATATAAATACAAAATTTCAAAGATCTAGGTGGTGGAAATCTTCACTTATATAAATTAATACTAAATTAATTTTTCAAGTATGGCAGCACTTTTTCCCCCTACTAGAAGTATGGTAAATATAATAATGGTCACATTTTATCAAATACTCTCCAAAAATCCAAATGCAATACTGGTACAAAAAGTTTGGCGAAAAAAAAAAATTTTTGCAGATTTTCGGCGGTATGGCGACCATTTGGAATCATCCGAAAAGTATGGCATGGCGATTTTCGTAAATAGCTGCACGACGATGGTTACCTGTGCAAAAGTTAGCCTGGTACAAATGGTTGAATTGTTTTTTTTTTAAATCAACACATTCGCGTCGGTATGGCGGGCTGTAAGTCACACCGGAAAAGTATGGCATGACACTACCGCCTACTTCTTTTTTATGGGCTATCGGTAAATTCTAAAATTTTTGTGTTACAAATCGTTTGACTTTCGCTATTTTTCCGACGAGTTCGACTAACGCCCACGCGACTAAGCCGCCGGTACCAGTGTTCACACCATCGTTTTTCTTTTTGTCATTGCGTACTAAGACCCCTGTAGAACCGCCATCCTGTTACAAATGACTCGAAATTTTGTGTCAATATCTCCCGGTCTATACGTAATAATTATAATTTTTGAATGAAATGTGTGCTGTATGTTCTAACGGTACCAAACGTCTGCACGTGGCACCTGCGGACAGCGTAAACTGGTTTATTCTGGTTTTGTGCGTGTTTCCACTTTCCACTATCAAGTGACGATTTATTTATTTGTTTTGTTTCGTAATTATTATGGTCAAATATTAATTATGAAACAAATTATTATGGACACGATATTTTATTGTTTCACGGTAGTCGCCTTGTCGTTTGCTCAAGGACGTGAAATTGAATGATATATTTTTTTTTATAAAGTCAAAACCATTTTCTTTCAAATAAAAACTTGTTTTTATTGAAAACAAAAGTGTTGCTAGGAATAAGTATAAAATTAAATAGTAATGTTAGGATATCGAAACATGTATAGGCCAGAACGATATAGTGGAAACGCGCTCTAAGATCTGAGTAATATACACACCACTACATATGCAAAAATTTCTCCAAGCTAATTTACCTGTAATAGACTGGCATTTTTCAAAATGACTTCTTTAGAGGAACGGCAAATTTTAATCGATCTTATTTTTGCATTAAAATTGTTAAATAATAAAATTGACTGCCCTCAACTTTTGAATAAAGTAAATTTTCGTGTCCCTAGTAGGTATCCCCGAAAGCAAATTGAGCCACTTGTTCCACCAGTCCGTAGGTGTAAGTTCGGAGCCAACTCTCCTATTCCAAGACTGTGCAAGATGGTAAATAAATATGGTGATATCATTGATATTAATAATACATCTCTCCGAACTGTTCGTAAATTGTTTGTATGTAAGCTTAATGGATAGCATGTAGTCATAGTTATTAAAAATTATATTATTTTCTTAGCCTTATGTTCTAACACCAAAATAGCAATTTATTATAGTTATGTGTTAGTAATGAGACGCAACTATTTATTGTCTTTATTATATACATTTGCCTTTGTTCTCTTTATAATTTAATGTTGTTTTTTCTCTTCTCGCTGTAGAGTTTACAATTAAAATTGTCAGTTTGTGAAATTTATATTTGCATGTTGTGAATACCTATAATTGTTTGTTACATTTAGAATAAGTCTGTAATACAATAAGTCTGTAATTAATAATTAATGAAACAATGTAAACAAACGTTGGTATTTCTAATAAATAAATAAATAAATATAATACGTTTTATTTGGGTTAATTTTAATTGTAATTGTCTCCGGAGCGTCTAGGAAAATATTTCAAGAGAATAATAATTATCTACTGAAGTTATCATATGTATGTAAAAATATACAAAGAAAGAAAATACAGATTAATAGGTACACTCTCTTTTTGGACACATGCAGTATTTTTCATGAATATTATTTATATTCATGAAAAATACTGAATATAGTTTTTTTTAATGATTTTTTTAAACAAGACTAAAACCTACCTGTATACACGTAATATGACACGTCTTCATCCCCATTACACCCCACAAGCAGCTTTAAATTGATCAAAATCGTAAAACAACACACTATTTCTCTCACAATTCCGCATCGGGAGCCAAATAAAGACGCGTTTTATTACCAAGCTAATGATTAATCTTCTATTCACAGAAGGCTGTCATGTGTATGCCATAAATTGCATATGCCCCATATAACATAATTAGCCTTTAACCTTAACTTAATGATATATTGATTGAAACGAAGGCCGGATGAAATAAAACAGGCCTATAGTCCTTTCCATCTAAGATGATTTCTGTGACACATCGATTTTTGACACGTGTAGAGATGACTTTACTGAAATCGTATCAATTTTTTCCGATAATCGATAATATTTTATATGGAAATGAAATCGATTTGAATAAAGTACTAAAATTAGTTTTTTCGGCATTTCGCCAACAATTAACTAAGGAAACTTAGCAAACAACAGCAACAAAAAGTCAACAATAACAATTAGTAACAATAACAGAATACCACGTAAAGTATCAATATAAAAATGCAACTTGTATACAAGGCTGACGCACTCGTACAGACGATTGACTCGATTGACAAACGATCACAAGATGGGCGCCGATTATATGATTTTCCAACTCTATGATTTTTCAACGATCCATTTCATGTATACGAATTGCGTAGGTATTATATTTTTGTGTTATTTTTTTTTTTTCATTATATTAAACTAAACAATACTGTTTTTGATTTATAAGCTTAAGATGTTTCATTTTTATATTTTTGAATAAAAATATTATGCACTAAAATTGTTTTGGCGTTTTAAACATAAAACACGTAATTTGGAACATGATTAAGTGTCACAGGAATCATCATAGGTGAAAAGGACTATAGTGCGAGTCGGATTCGTGCACTAAGGTTCCGTATAAGCATGTTTTTTATAATAATATGTTGTAACTGTTAATTTATACTTTTCAAAAATATTGCTATATATGTAGGTTCGTCCAAATTTCAATATTCTGTGTTCACGAGGAGTAACGTGTAGGTTTTGATTCCTTTGCGACTGTCGAAATTTGCGAAAATTTGTAGCAAAAACGGCTGTATCTTTTGATTTCGTTGGCTTATGCGTTTGATTTTTACAGCTTCAAGGGACCGTAGACTTGAGTATTCACTATTCAATATAAATTTCAGCTTGAAACCTCCACGAGTTCCTGTGAAAAAGGGTCTTGATGGACAGACTGACACACTTCACAACAAAGTGATCCCATTAGGGTTCCGTTTTTTCCTTTTGAGGTTCGGAACCCTAAAAGTAATAGCCTTGAGTTTGCGTTTTCTGTTTTGAATTCGTTTTATTGATAGAGGTGTTTTAATTGGCTATTCGCTTAACAAGTGCTCTATTTAAATACTGGATTCGGTTTATGATTTGTTTTTTTTTGTACACGAGTAAACTATGATTTTTCGTTTTAGGCTTAATGTTTTGTACAAATTTATCGTCAAATCAGTTCAGTATTTATAAAATTAATAATTTGTTAGGTTTGCGTATGTATTTATTTTATTAAGTATGTTTTATAAATTAATCTTTCTCCTTTACAAGTATAGTGTTGTAGAATTATTTTCAGTTCCTCGTATAATTTCTTCAACCAACTTTACTATCACTACATATGCATTATTGTATATACGTTATAATGTTCACACTTGATTTATAACACATGTATCAGTCTACACCGATTATCATTAACCATACACCAGAATAAGATATACATCCAGATATACATCTATACATCCAGATGTTTCTAGCTGTGAATAGAGACAAGAACTAGCACCTGTCTTAACAGAACGCATGTTTCCAATCCATTAGCCAGGGCCTTATCCATTGCCAGGGCCGGATAGTGCAGCGTAATGTTTTTGAGGCCCCAATATTTTAATTGTTAGATTTATGTGAAGTGGATTTATGTGCTAGTAATTCATATTTTTTAGTGATTTATGGAAAATAGGAAATATTGTCATATATCAATCAAAAATGTAAAAAATGTGTGTTAAACCCGATTGAAACTTTTCTGCTTTTTGTTGAGTGAGTAATTATTGAAATGTGTGGAAAATACGTAACGATAAATGAGAAATAGGGAGGTGTAATACTAACTGTTTAAAATTATGAAGATCATCTATTTAAGCAGGTCAGATTTATTACAGAAACATACAATGACCAAAATACATAACAGGCAAACCTGAAATAGTAAAATAACATAACAATTAAACACTTTACCCTACTGTAATAATTTTAAAATTTAATATTTATAACGTTATTCTTGATTATAATATTTGTGTTCGTGCTAAGATTAAATTATGAATAGAAGCCCTGCCTTAGGGCCCTAAAATAATAATCACACATTACGTTATTATGGTCGTGAATAACAACGTTACACGCAAATTTGTACTAATTCAAAGGGTTTCTAGGAATAACTGTAGCCTAGATTTAGTTATCGTACAATAATATAACACACTAATATATTACAAACATTTTTTTCATACGTTTAAATTTACTGTAATATTATTCTTAAAGTGCAGTTATATTAATAACACATTAAGAGTTTGTAGCTCAACTACACTATGCATACATATCTAGTACTGAATAAAATTTAGCCACCCAGTTAATTTATATTACCGAATAGATTTCGAAGTTTGGAACCTAGCTGATAAAATGTAGTAGTCGTTTTTCGATTTAGATTATGCAAAATCCACATAAAGTGTTTATTTTATTATTTATTTATATATTTTTAATATCAAATCCGACCCTGATTTTCAATAGGCGAAGCAATCGCCGTGAAATTATTGAATTTGTCAATATGACAGCGGTTAGGTGACACATATCTAATATTATAACTATCACATGTCTATACAAATAAACTAAATTGAACCGTCTGTTTACTTACTTACTTACTTACTAGAGTGGCGCAGGGACCCAAAGTGAGTCTTGGCCTCCGACAATAAGAGCCTCCATTTGACTCTATCCTGCGCCATCTCTTGCCAGTTTTCAATCTGGAGGGTGCGCAGGTCTTTGGCAATTTCGTCTTTCCAGCGGTACCTAGGACGTCCAACCGGACGGCGTCCAGATGGCTGTCCCAGGTACGCTCGTTTCGCTGCTCGATCTTCCCCCATTCATTCCACATGGCCGAGCCATCGGAGTCTTTGGGCTTTAATCTCACCAATGATGTTTGGCTCGGCCATTAGATCTTGAAGTTCTAGGTTTTTCCTCCTCCTCCAAACCCCTTCTTCTGTCAACACTGGCCCAAACATCTTTCTTAGGATCTTTCTTTCAGTAACTAGGAGCTTGTCTTCTTCTTTTTGTGTCAGTGTCCAAGTCTCACAGCCATACATTAAGATAGGTCTTCTTTCTTCTGAACCGTCTGTTTGTAAGACCATATTATATGATTTAAGTAGGTACTTAATGTAAAAGAGAGGAAGAGTTTTTTAATTTTTAAGGTTATAATACTATATTTTTCTTACCGTCTATATATTTCTGAATTCTTCAGCTGGACCGAATCTAACGTTTTTTGAAGTGAAAACTTCTTTAGCGGCGTTGGGTATAAAATCTTAAACTCGCGTCAGGACACGTGACCTGATCGAAAAAGCGTAAGACGGATTTTTTTTTTTTTTTAGCCCTTATATTCCATGCGTAAGACGGATACCATTCCAAAATATCAAACATGCTGAACGTTAATAATCAAGTTTTCACTTCTGCCGGCACTCCCGGAGTGCAACCCGTCTTTTTTTTTTTCAAGTGAATTCAGGAAAAATAGATGCGTTTATCGGATAAGTAATCATGCACTAAATGAAATTTACATAATATTAAATAACAAGAACATTCCACTTGCACCAACAAATTACTCCCCACACGTTTAATTAAACGTGAAACTACGCAAAGAGTTTTTATATAAAATTCCAATAATCAGATTAAAAGTTCCGGTATTTCGGAATAAAACGGTTTAAATCCTTTTTTAACGAACAAAAACTTTTCGGCGAGTGCCCATGACGGGGAAGCGTAGTTGTTACGCGGCTAATTATTTTTTTATCGGTCACCACACTCATTTTATGGCAAGCGTGGTTTGGAAAATGTGACGTTTCATTTAATTTTCATTGAACCGAAAGTTGACAAAGTGCTTTATTAGTTTAACGGGTTTAAAGCAGGGTTTATTTAGTGTATGTTAAGTTTGTTGTATTGTTAACTAGCTTTCCGCCCGTGGCATCGCCCGCTTTGTCTAAAACTTAATAAATTGTATACTAAAACCTTCTTCTTGAATCACTATCACATCTATTTAAAAAAATCCGCATCAAAATCCGTTGCGTAGTTAAGTACATTTAAGCATACATAGGGACAGAAAAAGCGACTTTGTTTTATACTACGTAGTGATAATGGAATCCTTGTTTTCATACGAAGTTAATTGAACCACTCTCTAACAAATGAGAAAAACACAAAAACTTTTTTATTACTTTTTATAGAATATTTCTGAATGCGGATTAATATAGAATAAAAGAGGTTATCAATATAGCCACTATTGAGGTCATTTAAAAGATAAAAATACGTTGAGATCAAGATCATTCCGCTCTAGGTATATGTTATGAAAGAAGGTTCTAGAAGTAAAATGATGTAATATTCTTATTTTAAATTATGTTCCAAGTGCAGTCCACACCGGGCTGCTAATTGAAACCGCCGTGAGCACCTTTCTGCTCAAGTGACTTAAGCGCCACGAGCCAAAAGCGCAAAGCGGAATATATCATAATCTATTTCTTTACTACACGTGTTCTGTGGTTATTATCTTAAGCACTCTTAAGTCCATACAGTGCTCATACAGAGTGACCACGTCAAGCAAACATCTTCAAATAATATTTCGATTAGATTTTTTATTCAAAATAAAGCAAGTCAAAATCTCCTTTATTTGACTATATCATTCTAACACCTGCGTTTTACTATGTACCTACCGCGATGAAATAAAGCTGCAATATAATTGAGCTAACTTCCGAAATTATATAATCTAAAATTAAATAACTACTAAATATACAATATGGTTTGATTTTTGGGTTGCCTGGTAGAGATCGCTACCGTTTCTGTAGTATTGTCTTTGTTATATGTATTTATGTATTTTCAATGCAATAAAGTATTTTTTCATTTCATTTTTCATGGTTTCTAAAAACAAATTTTCACATATTTATTCAGTTTCAGACATTCCTTACAGACATGTAAAAATACAAAATGTATATGAACCGAAAAACTTCATGAAACAGACTCAAAAGAACTACATTCGTTATACATACATACTTACCATTATCATCATAATATTATCATACTAGTATAGTTTAATACAGTTGATTATATCTAATCAAGTGACGAATTTAAAAGCAATCAATGATGAGATTTAATCTATAAAAGAAATGATAAAACAATATGTGTGGCACTCGAGGACTGCCGCGGTAAAGCTATTGCATAGCATCGCTTTGCTGTGCCGGTTGAAGGAGGGGGTGTTAGGTTTTTCGTTACGGAATTTTTACATTCGGTCGCCGCGCTCAGTCTGAGATAAAAGCTATGCAATAGCTTAAAATCGCTTCAGCTCAAAACTTATACAAAGTCGTTTTATTGCTAATTCCCGAAACCCAATAAGCGTTCGATTTAACACATTCGTTCCCTTGATCGCAATAGAAATAAATCGTGTTTATTTGTTTTGTATGTCTTTTCGCAGTTTCCCGAACGATGCTTACAAGTTAAGATTTCGAATCACCAAAAAGACCGTAAAATTCATTTTTAATTAGTTGGTATTTTTTTATAACAAACGTAATATAAGTTAATAATATATCAAGCTTTACAATATTATATAAAATAAAAAGTGGAGGTATTGTTTCCGTCTGTATGTGCAAGCTGATCTCCAAAATAACTTAGCCGAATTTAATAGTACTTTTGAAATCAGATAGCTTATGAACAAATAATTTAAAAGTCCTAAATGATTTAAAAAGTTTTGCTGAAGTTTTGTTAACTTGGCATAAAATATTGAAATACTTGTAAGTATTTTATATCAGGATATCTAAAATCATCCTTTCCACTATACAAAGTGCTACTTCTAGATGAAATACCCTCACATGCCTATGACGTCACATTATATTGGCGTTACGTTGAATTCTAAGCTGTTATTCCCCAGAACATTGTGGTGTCCCCTACTACTGATTATTTTGTGACATAATTAAAAAAAAGCATTTAGTGATAACATATACCTCAAAAAACATAAAAGATTGTTTTATTTTTTTATTTATTTTTTATTTATTACACTTTATTGTAATACAACCACTAAATAATAGGAAACAATAAAAAGAAAATATGGTACAAGAAAGATGTAATACAATCGGCGGCCTTATCACTAAGCAGTGATCTCTGCCAGGCAACCAAGCGGTAAAAAAGCGAAATATTTAGTAAATAAAATTTTGGAAATAAAATTAGAATTTAAATAACATGAAAATAAAAAAGTATGATACTTACACAAAAAGTACATTATATTATGCACATAAATAACTATACATACATGTATAATAACTATACTATAAATAACCTTACAATATAATATATATACAATATATTATAATAGAAAAATAAATAAATAATTAACGATAATACATACATAAAACTACATAAAGTATATAAAATATATTCTATAATACTAATAAATGTAAATACATATACTAAATATACTATTATGTCCTTACGCCGTTATTCGAGGCCTTTAAACAATAATGAGAGAGACATCTTTGATTTCCGGCCGACATTACGTAGTTGTAGTTCCAATTATCTCCACAGAGGGCCTCGTTGTCGCGCTTCCGTGTTTACCAGAGTGACGTTTGTACAGCTAAGCTTTTAAATAATGGTTTTCGCAGTAATTAGCTCATTTGGCGTCTTAATTTTCGTACCGACAGTATATCTTTGGATAACGCTGTTAGCGTTCGTTTGTTTCCTTTGGATTTGGAATAAAAGTTGTAGTTTGCTATTATATTACGTTTTGAAATTGAAATTAAAATTTTAAATACTAAAATTAGTAACAGTTTAAAATTTAAATAGAAGTTGTCGTGTAAAGTGTATTTAAAATGAGTGAAGAGGTAGTGAGAAGATGCCAAATGATAATTTGGTATCCAGCGATTCTTCGTCGTCGTTATCGTCGGATGAAGAGGAGGTCGTACGTTCACCTAAAAAGACGGTTAAAAGAAAACGCACGTAAGTAAAATGAAAGTTTGTCATTACTTTCAAATCAGGTCAGTGAAATACAGCATTTTCTTGCGAATTTCTCCTCTAGTTTTGGCTACTACCCGCCGGGGTATAGTTATTGTTCGGATGGAATTAATTTAGATAATTGTGATCATGTAAGCGAACCGGCTGTCGAGCCGAGCGTTTCTTTTAACTTCGATTTGACTACAAATTTAAAAGAGCCAACCGTAGCAAATACTTCAACTGAACATTTGCAATTATTAAATTCTCTTCAACATTTTAATTCGGAGAATTGGACAAACGTACGTTATGCCGATATTCAAAAATTGTATAACGATGAAATTAAACAATTCGAAAAATCTAATAATTTAATTGCAACTGAAAAGTCGTTAAGTGCTATTACTCATGCGTTAATTATGCAAAGCGATGCGTTAAAAAAGGGCGTATCGGAATTGTTACAATGGACTAATGACAGTGAGTAAAGAATCCTTGCTTTCTAAAATTAAAGAGACATTTTCGGGCAGTTTTCAAAAAATTTCTCTTGATTGCTTACAATTAGTATGCGGTCGGCGAGCGGATATTGTTGAACAAAGAAGGGATTTTTTCTTTAATTTGGTAAAAGATAAGTTTTTAAGGGTTAGTTTAAAAAAGATTCCGCCTTCTTGTGAATATATTTTTGAAAAGGAAGCATTTTCTGAATTTTTAAAAATAAATGGCGGTATTAATAAAATTTTTTCGCAAAATAAATCCTCCTTTTCTGCGCAAGAAAAGCGAGCT
>CAJQZM010019748.1:0-14272 GCA_907164665.1 Colias nastes | reverse complement strand
TTCCTCGATTATGGGTTTTAACCGTTTCAAGAAAAGTTTTTCAAATAGTTTTGACATGATCGTCAGCAGAGAGATCGGCCGGTATGAAGTAGTCTCATGTGGCGGTTTACCAGGTTTTGGTATCATTATAACTTCGGCTATTTTCCACACATCAGGCACACACTTAAGCCTAAAGGTAGTATTAATGATTGTAGTTAGTTTGACAATAGCCTTCCGCGGAAGGTTTCTAAGGATTTCTCCAGTAATGAGATCATAGCCAGGTGTTTTCTTTCGGCTAAGTCGTTTGATTTCACTGGGTACTTCTCTTGGAGGGACCAGTTTTATTTCAAGCTCATCATTTGCTGTTTCTTCTACTAGAGCGAAGTGTTCATTCTCTTCATTGGGTTTGAAAATTTGCTCCAGATGTTGTGCAAATCTTGCTGCTTTTTGCTCGTTGCTGATTGCCCACCTCCCATTCACATCTTTGATTGGTGGGATATGCGTCATTGGTTTTTTTGAACATTTTGTGGATTTCCACAGGGAGTAATCTGTTGTACGATCACTAGTTAGATGACTAAGAAAGATATCCATTGATTCATCTTGAAACTTTTGAATTGTTCTTTTCAGTCTTTTAGTAAGATTATTAAGTACCTACTGTTTTATCATGTGGAAATCTCGTATGATGCCATATCTGTCTTTGTTGTCTTTTTTTGGCTATTAGATTTGTTATTTCTGGCGGATAATTATTAGATCTTTTGCTTTTTCTAACAGTAGGTGTATTATTCCAAGCGCTTTTCTGTATATCAACAATAAATTTTCTGATTTCATGCTCCAGATCTTCCTGGCATTTTAATGGAATTTTTAATTCTATCACAGATTCCAAGTCCTTTTTGAAGCTTTCCCAATTAGTATATTTATTTACTAAAGTAGGATGGCTTTCCCTCATTATTATGCTCTCACTTAAAGTTAGTATGATAGGCGAGTGGTCTGAGCTCATGTCATAACCTTCCTCAATGTGAAGAAAATTTTGTGATAATATATTTTTATAAATAAAAAAGTCAATTAAGTCTGATTTTTTCTGTCGGTCGGTTGGCCAATAGGTTGGTTTACCCGTTGATAAAGTTTTACATTGTGTGTCTCTAATAGCACATAGTAACTCTCTTCCTTTGGTTGTGGTCAGTCTTGAACCCCAGTATACGTTTTTAGCATTAAAATCACCTCCTAGTATAAATCTGTTTCCAAGATCGTGTAGAAGGCTTTTGTAATGATCTGCTTTCAAGGAATACCTTGGTGGACAGTATATGGATGAAATGGTTATAGGACAATGCTTAGTTTTTACACTGACCGCCACTGCTCTTATTTCTTCTTTTTCGTATTTATTTACTTGATAATGGTAGATGTTCTCCTTTATAATGACAGCACTTCCTCCTCTTGATGTATTGGGGATGCAGCGCGTGATAAACTTTGTAGCCTTTGAATTCTACGTGGGATTCCTTGTTGAAGTGTGTCTCTGAGATGAGGCATACATCAATGTTTTCTATGTCTAGGACTGCTGTTAGTTCATTCTGATGTTTTAGCAGTCCATTTGCATTCCATGCCATAATTTTTAATGTGTTCGACATTTTTATTGTTTATGTATACCTATTACCTATAGATGATAACTTGTATTAACACATAGGATTGGTTTTACCCCGGAAATCCCACGGGAACAGGAATTATGTGTGTTTTTCTTTGAAAACGCGGGCGAAGCCGCGGGCGGAAAGCTTGTAGGTACTATATATTATGTAAATGCTAAATGCTGGAGTGCCGAGTGGATCCAATTCGATTGCGCATTGGATCCAGTTACTACACAGAGGAACTTACATAAGGTTTTACATAAACTTAAATACCCAAACAATTTCATGCAAAATTTTCAAAAAGTCTGTATTTATAATGATAGTATGAAACTGAATTATAAAAGACTAGCTGTGCCGCGCGATTTCACCCGCGTGGCTCCGCTCCTGTAGGTCTTAGCGTGATAATATATAGCCTATATTACTCGTGGATAATGTAGCTTTCGAATGGTGAAAGAATTTTTAAAATGAGTCCAGTAGTTTACGAGCCTATTCATTACAATCAAACAAACAAACAAAGTTTTCCTCTTTATAATATTAGTGTAGACAATTACAGCAATTCACTAATTTCCTTTCTATTTTGCTTTCATCAATTAGGTAATTATAATTAATTAATATCAATCCTAAAAAATAATGATGATTAAAATGACTAATTGTGTATGGCCTATGTGTATGGCTCTTCATATTATTCCTAATCATCTCGTAACATATTTCTAAAAATAGCCAGACATGCGTTTTTTAGAAAGTTGAAAGTTTTTTAAAGCAGATCTGTTAATCCGACAAATTATCCTACTAATATTATAAATGGAGCCTATGGATTCATATATAAGCTATTTTTTAATGTCAATAAAGTTATTTATTTATTTAAATGCGAAGGTTTGTAAGAATTTACGGAAGTTTGTTACCCACTGTTACTTGATGAGGAAACCACCGAACGGGTTTGAAATTTACAGTTTACAGTAATATGGCCTAAACATCAAAATAGCACACGAACTATAGAAAAACTTGATTTTGCCCAGGGGTGAACCACTGGGTGCCCACTCAGCACAGCTAATTATTCATAATTATTGAATCTAATTTGACAACACGATACGTAAACAATATTAGTGAAATAGATCTGAACTCCACTGCAATAAAATTCAGTCAGATGGTCAGATAGACGAGAGAATCTCACATGTACGATTGATTGGGACCATAGTCAGCCAACACCTGAACGTTCAAGCAATGCAAGAACGGCGGAGAATATCGCCGCAGTCCATGAAAGTGCATACGAGTACCTGAGGCTGGTGATCTCTTTCCGTGCCTACTGTTCCGTGCTTGAACTTACGCTTTCATAGACTTCAAAGTGGCGATTATTAACCTGCTAGACTTTTTGAAGTGAAAACTTCTTTAGCGGCGTTGAGCACTTTTTCTGTAATGGGTATAAAATCTTAAACTCGCGTCAGGACACGTGACCTGATCGAAAAAGCGTAAGACGGATACCATTCCAAAATATCAAACATGCTCAACGTTAATAATCAAGTTTTCACTTCTGCCGGCACTCCCGGAGTGCAACCCGTCTTTTTTTTTCTTGTAGGATTTCTTTAAGCTGCAGGTATCAAGATGTAATCCACAATTGACTGATTTTGTAAATGTAAATTCAATTCAATCAGATCTCACCAATTTTATTATTCTTCTGTGAATTTGACTTAAAAGAACTACACTTATTTTGATCATAAAATTTTATTATTTTTGCTCGCTGTTGTTCATTCGTGATACTTTTTTGGCTGAACAACAAAATATATTTTTGATAGATGTCACTCGAAGAAGGTGGCCACCACAGGCCGCAAACATCGACCCATGCTTAATAAAAGACCCTACATATATTATGTATAGTAATATCACAGACTAATAATAATATACTACGTATACAAGTAATATGTATACGAATTAGTATCAAAGGAGATGCCAAAAAATTAGGTTAGGTATACCTAGAGTTTTCGACTCATGGAGGATCTACTTAGGATGGATTTGATTCGACATAAATAGATAATACTTTTTAATTTCGAAAAAAGAAATAATAATTATTGATCTTCAGCTTCAGGTAACGTAGTGAATTTGACATTTTGTGTTGTAAACGAAAAATTTGTATCTACTATCTACCTAATGACTTGCAGGACCTCACTGGTTACTTCAACTAATGGGTTTGTTTTTTAAATTAGTCTAATCAAATTGAAACATAGTAGAAATTGGAACGGGTAGTTTAAAATTTTAAGGATTATTGCAAATTTGCAATAATGTATTGTATTGTTTAAAAGTACCTATTTGTTAGACGTCAGATTTGAACAGTTTTCAATTTTCATAATATATTATATACTTGATTATATACATATTCCAAAGGCAAGCGTGTCAATATACAGATATTAATATAAGTACCTTTTTAGAAAAATTTCAGAAAATATATTAACGACTATAATAATTCGCTTGTTAAGCGGTTTGCGCGGAAACTGGACAGCTGTTGTTGGAAACCTAGAGGTCATAAATCTATTGAAAATAATAAAATGAATATAGTGTGTACGAAGACCTTTGGTCCATTGAAAAGTTACATTTGGGGTCGCATTTTTTAGAGGACGCGATTTTATTTTTTTGATGTGTAGGGGGGGTCAGTGTGAAGCTATCACCAAGTTTGTGGGGTCGCCACCCTTGTCCCACGGCCGCCACCTTGAAAAGAGCGGTAGATATGGTTTTTACGATATATCTCTTAAACTATTTATCTGATAAAAAAACATTGTTAGCATTATTTGTTGCAAATTAAATTCTCTACAACTTTAGTCCAGTAACTTTTTATCGTAGAACTATAAATAAAAAAAATATAAGCGAAATTGTTCAGAAATTAGAGATATTTATATTTTTCAATAAAACTTTTTTTTATCATTTTACGAAGAAATGATATCAGACCATTTTTGTAGATTGTTTTTCGAGGAACAACTTTTATACATAACATTTTTTCATTAGGTCAATAGCTAAGGTTTTACAGCGCTCCGAAGTAAGTACTATTTTTCAGTGCTATTAGCTATACATTATACATATATATTATGTGTGTATAAATAATAATTTGTCATCAGTAATTGTTTTTTCTGTTATTATAATATTTTTCATAATTAATTTTGCAATATTATTAATAATTAATTATTGACTCTTTTCCCCACCACCCAAGAGGTAGAGTCTGGAAGCACGTTATTTTTTACGTCCAAAAGCAGGGCTGAAATGTTCTGCAGTATGCTTCCATTGTTCTGGAGTCTGGGAAAAGAGCCAATAGCCAATTTATGTCTAGTTAAGAGTACTGAAAAATAGTACTCACTTCAGAGCGCTGTAAAACCCTAGCTACTGACGTAATTAAAAAATGTTGTAAATAAAAATTGTTCCTCGAAAAACAATCTACAAAAATTGTCTGATATAATTTCTTCCTAAAATGATAAAAAAAAAAAATTATCGAAAAATATAAATAGCTCTCATTTCTGAACATTTTCACTTATAACTTTTTTATTTATAGTTCTACGACAAAAAGTTACTGGACTAAAGTTGTAGAGAATTTAATTTGCAACAAATATTTATTATAATGTTTTTTTATCAGATAAATAGTTTAAGTGATATATCGTAAAAACCATTTCAATCACTATTTTCAAGATGGCGGCCGTGGGACAAGGGTGGCGACCCCACAAACTTGGTTTTAGCTTCACACTGACCTCCCCTACACATCCAAAAAATAAAATTGCGTCCTCTAAAAAACTTAAGATTTGGCCTAAAAAATGTAACATTTCAATGGAACAATCACGTATGCAAGATCGTTGGTTTTTTGCAAATGCAATAACATATATGCAAATTAACTAATACTGTATTCGAAGTCAAGATTCCAGTGATTCAGAACATATGACGACCTTAACATGAATATCTAAAATTCAAATAATCTTGCACCTGATAACACTTATTCAGTAGTTGGTGCTAATTTTGATGTGAAAATTGAAACCGTGAGAAATTATATCTACCTACTATTTGGCTGTGATATACGTGGTCATTACAGTCAGAGTTGAAATAATGTCCTTATAAGTTATTAAATTGAATTGGGATAATCAAATTATACAGTTCATTGTTTTTATAAAGTTTCTTCGAGACATAAAGTATTTATTACAAGTAATTAACGATGGACTCAAAACAAAATTTATATGCAAAAATGACGCATGTACCTACTCAGTTAGCACTGAAGTTAACAATTAATAAATGGAAAGTTGAATAGTCCTTCAAATTAATTTCATTTTATTCAAATACATTAATTAACGAATTGTCAATTGACCAAGGATAATTACATTCATGATTCATGATTCCTATCAAAATCACTGGACGAACAACATTTAGATACTCGTAGGTGGTGTTTATTCATGCAATAGGTAATCATTGAGACTGACGAAATTTAGCAATCATACATACAAACAGACATTTAGTACTGAATCTATTTATTTATACTACTGCATAATTATATTTAAAAAAACTAAAGCACCGTCAATTAGTCAGAACTGAACAAATGCTTTCTAATAAAAAAAATAATCATCTAAATCCTTTCACCCAGTCTTAAATTCTGGTGTAACAAGCCCAAAATACAGCCGAATTTATCAATTCAATAACACCACCCACCCAATTTAAAAACACGAGGAGTTGATAACCTGGGTTCAAAACGCTATTTATTAAGACACTCTACCATTTCTGTTAACACTAGCTGTGCCCTGCGGTTTTACCCGCAGTGCTCCACTCCTGTTGGTCTTAGCGTGATGATATAATATATAGCCTTATAGCCTTCCTCGATAAATGGGCTATCTAACACCGAAAGAGCTTTTCAAATCGGACCAGTAGTTCCTGAGATTAGCGCGTTCAAACAAACAAACAAACTTCAACTTTATAATATTAATATAGATTATACAAGACTTACCACAGATAAGTAAGTACACTTAGCACACCAAAGAGGTCCCCCGCCAAGCCCCACCATCATTCCCGCGGGAACCAGGGTGTGCAGGCGAGGGTAGAACTGCGCTGCGATGAACGGCATGTAAGGTATGAAGGATAATGCCACTGTCCACTTACATCCTAGCCATCTGCAATAAAAACAAAAGATGACTACATGGTAATAGCAGAGAATAATATAATACTACTAGCTTACCACGCGCGGCTTCGCCCGCTTTGTCTAAAACCTAATAAAATAAATACTAAAACCTTCCTCTTGAATCACTCTATCAATTAAAAAAAACGCATCACAATCCGTTGCGTAGTTTCAAAGATTTAAGCATACAAAGGGACATAGGGACAGAGAAAGCGACTTTGTTTTATACTATGTAGTGATACCTACCAGAGTTAGTAGCAAAAAATGCAAATATATGTAAGAAAATTTTACCAAAACTCAATATGAAAACATAATAATAGCACGGTGGATATAATACTAGTAGGTATTAGATAACCAAAAGTTAGTAGCAAAAAATACATCTATGCGTAACAAATTTTACAAAAACATCGTAATTGATCGTAATATACCTATGTATTTTCTATTTAATCGCGGAAATTGAATGTCGCTTTTCTAATGTTTATTTTTACACTTTTAGCACACCCCGGACACTCCATACAAAATGATCGTTTTGACAGTCACACTGTAGAGACTGCAAATGTGTGTGTTAACGCTTTATGGTTGGCACATTTGTGACTAGCGTAAAAAAAAATTCGCGTTTTTCTGATGAAATACATCCGTAAACAGCACAATATCTAACCATTTTCTACGAAAAACGATAATCACAAATCCAAAATAATAAAATTACTTTAAGTCAATTTGATTAATGTTGTCAATCTTCGTTGCGTATCGTCCTTGCAGAAAAATATGGCCCATTGTATGTCTGATCGCGCGGGGGTGAGGTAAGTTTAATTTTGGCGGGAGGCGGAGAGTGTCCGTTCTGTAGCGTTTAGCTACTATTATGTATTCTGTGCTTTTAGTGTGAATTTAGATTTATCATTGAAATACTTAATTAGATAGACAACAAGAGGATAATGCTGCACATACTCAATAAACATTCTTTATTAATTTAATTGTAATCGTAACTTTTGCAAAAATCTTTAAAAATTTAATATGCTTTTTCATTAACACAATTAACATGGACATTCCGTAATATAAATAAGAATTTCTGTACAAAACGGAATTTGGTTTTTTCTCAGCAAAAAGGACAATAATGAGAATATAAATATTCCGATTATTTACTTCTTGTAACTAGATAAATACAATAGCATTGACCCAATATAGTGACCGACCTTACAATGGTCACTTGTGTGTTTTGTCTTTGAATGGCAGTTCAGATATTAAAAGTGACTAAGCAGGCGCTAACAAAAACTATTGTCCTGCAAACATTTTTCCATATCTCAAGGTGGATATCAAGGTATGATATGGCTGAAATTGATGCCAATTATACCAAAGGTAGAGCTAGCGTGTATTTTGTTAACGGTTCGATACAAAAAGAAGAAGAAGGAAGGCTTTATAGATAATAATGTCTTCCTAGTTTACTCACTCTTATCAAATCAATTCAAATATCTCTATATTGAATCTGAGGCGTCCTGATAAGCCTCCTATTTGAGAGTGTAAATTTGCGTTAAGTTTTCTACAAAGCGGGAGAAGCTGCGCATGGTAAGCTAGTAGTTAATTGATAAAATGAACTTGACTCTGCACAACTTTTAATTTTTAATGTTATTTTTAGCAATTATGTTCAAAATACGGAGTCAATTAAAACTTATAAAAAATAACTATTTAAATTTTTAATTTCAGTCTTCATAATCACTACATAGTATAAAACAAAGTCGCTTTCTCTGTCCCTATGTCCCTATGTCCCTATGTCCCTTTGTACGCTTAAATCTTTGAAACTACGCAACGGATTTTGATGCGGTTTTTTTTAATAGATAGAGTGATTCAAGAGGAAGGTTTATATGTATAATAACATCCATTTAATAGTGGAGAAGTACTGTTATTTTGAGGTTTCTAATGTAATGTCGTAAAAAATTACATTTTTTCCGCTTACATTGCAAACGCAGGCTGAACCCTACGAGTTTTATCAAAATAATGTACTAAGTATTATACACATTGAAAAGGTCTACAGAAAAGTCCGTGATGGTATATGTCTATCTCTTATGGATAACCCACAATAACTTTTTTTTGTCATTTACTTTTTACGACAAATAATGGCTAATTTTCGAAGCGATTTTAACCAATACAGCATTAATCCTTAACCAATTAAATACCTTGAATACATTGTTCATTTAATATAGATCTATATGGCCCTTTACACCGTATGATTTAAGTGAATATTTTCGAAGATATTACAGATTTAAAAATTGCGGGATGTAGCGTTTGCGGCGGTACCGGCCGGCCGCCCGGCTATATATTTTATACCCGTGCGAAGCCGGAGCGGGCCGCTATGTTTTATATACAACGTTCACAGTTTTTCTGTAGTGTATTTAGTATCAGCATTGCACCCGTGCGAAGCCGGGGCGGGTCGCTAGTATATTATATAGCCAAATATTTGGGTTCATTATAATCTTATCTATAAAGAAGTAACCGACATATTAGTAACCGAAGTTTGGGCTCATCTCGCCCTTTTGCCCTTAGCTATCAAACTTATGTAAGTATTTACTTAAATAACTATATAAAACATAATAATTCCGATTTCTAAAATCATGATGATAATGATGAAGTTCTATAGACAAAGTTTTTACATAATGAATATTTATTAATTAAAGGAAATAAAATATGTAGTAATAGATTTAATAAACAGTAGTAGTAAAACCTTAACGTACATCTAAAAGTAATTGCAATTGGAAATGTTTTATTTTTAATACTTAAATACAATGTTAATGACTTAATTAAATGAATTGTTATTATTTAATGATTTGTACTAATAAAAAGTCGTTAAAGCTACAGCTGATTTTCGAAAAAGGCAGAATTTCTCAATTATTTTTATATGGCTTAATAACCATGAAATGACACAACATCCGTGGATAAGATCTATAGCGACTTAATTATTTCAATTAAAATTATTTATGTGATATATTGAGAGATTTATTATTGTCACAAGCTATTAACGTAATTGTAACTATTAATATAAATAAAAAAATATAAAGTATGCTCTACATTTTAGCATTTTACCATAAAATAAAACTGACCATTCCTTTTGCATTATCTTGCTTCTATTTATACTAAAGATGTATTAAGTAAGGGGGCGTCCATAAATTACGTGAGGTGTTTTTTTTAATTTTCTGCCCCTCCCTCCCCCCCAGGTGAGATGTCATGAGATTTTATTCAACCCCCTCCCCTATCCCCGAATCTCACGTGAGATTTTTCAAAATGTGAGTTTCTTACGTAAACGCGTTGGATTGTTATTTTAAAAAGAAAAAAACAAATTTGCATCGTGCTTTTATTTACAACTAGTTAAGACTAGTAATCGATATTGCTGAGAGTTTAATTATTTATAAGTGTAATAAAAATTTAACAATAGAATACTTAAATCGTAAATACTGTAATTAAAAAAGAATATCTACTATAATTCAGTCCATGGAGAATCATGCACGGTCTCAAGAGAGACTATTGGAACCAACATCTTAATCGTACTACGATTACGCTTAAGATTAAATCATAAGCATGTATAATCTGGATTAAATAGACCAAAATAGTATAATTTGTTTTTGTTTCAATTAGAAAAAAAATTGATATTTGCCGAGACCCCCCCTCTCTCCAACGTAAGATTAGATGAGATTTGACTCGACCCCCTCCCCCCCTTAAACACTTCACGTAATTTATGGACGCCCCCTAAGTATACTACACATGAACATTGAATTTTCGAAATTTTATAAATTTGTAGAATATTAATTTATTAAAAGTATTGAAGTATTATTTTGCAATGCAAGACAATATTTTAATGACTGCGTTCTGTTCAAATCTTTTTCACGTATATTTCAAACATACCCAATACTCACTTGATAACCATAGCTGGTAGAAACACATTAGACAAGATCAGAGAGAAGTATATAGCCGCTAGTGTGAAGGTACCAGCCGCGGCGTCCGTGTTCACAGAACTCTGAAGGTTGGCAGCTCCGTGGAACGCCGTGAAGTGGATCATGAAAGCGAAGCCCAGGACGAATATGTTCCTGTTTATACGCCATTTTTCGTTCGTCCCGAATGCTACGGATCCTGGCATTGTGGATCTAAAAGTATGAGATATTAATTAATCTGGATGTTTAATTTGTGTTTACTATACAAGAAGAACTCTACATAACGATATTTTATTTATCGTAAATAATTAAGTTTTGTAAATTTAGTGAATAATGTAATAGAAAAAAATATTTATTTATGTATATAATTAACTATTTGTTATATTTGTTGACAAAACAATAGAAACACATCTTAATAGATAGACAAAAGTTTTATTATAGCGTTCTTAAAATAACTAAAGCAAAAAACTGCATTGGCATAGTTAATTGTTATAAAATGAGATCATTTCCATCCGTTCACTGAATAGCAATAATTTAATATTTCCCTTATATTTAATTTATAGTTTGGCTTAGATTGTCGCACAAATTGGCAACAAAATACATTGTTAAAGGTTAACAGGTACAAAATTCAAGATTTATCGCCCTCTAACAAATATATTAACTAACATGTCAATTTAAACGCTAGTTGGGCAAGTCACACGGTGGTAAGAAACATATATTTTATTAGAAACTAGCTGTGCCTGCAACTTTGTTTGTTTGGTTGGTATTACGCGTGGTTATTCCCGCGCAATTTGCAACTATCGTACTGATAATATATCCGTACCTAACGAGTAAGTTACTCATAATCTTCATTGATATAGTAACTTTTAGCTAGTTGTTCCCGAGATTGGCATGCCATTTCAATGCAATTAGCTACTAGGCCTACGATTTTGACCACGTGGGTGTCGGTAGAGAACGGAATTTCCCGCTTAATTTACTCTACATAATATAAGAGTATGTACTCTTTCTCAATAAATTGGCTTAAAAAATAAAATAAATTTACGAATCTACCAATCAGTTCATTATTTATTTTTATTTTGTGAAAAATTAATTAGGTGTCATATTGAGTAGCAACAGAAAACTTTTATTTCTGCACAATGATTTTAAATTTCTCTTTTTTTACTATAAACAGACAAACTACAGACTTATGAACCTATAAGTATTATCGTAATATTGTGCAATTTATGTACAAAACGCGCATAATAATAAATACAAATGATACATTTATCCGTCTCTCATATTATAATTTAAAAAAAATCGTTCATATTACTATGAAATAGAAAAAGATGAAGAAGTTATTTAGTGAATAAGGGCACAAAATCAAACGATAACGGAAAGAAATATGAAAATGAAACAGTCAATAACAGCAGAATTTGTATTACTACAATATTTCGTTTAATTTTTACAGAAAATTATATTTAAAACAGTTTAATTGATAGCTTATAACACAATATCGGAATTAATCTGTGGGAGGATAATAAATGCAAAAATATCCATAAACCTACGTCATCGTTTGCACTCTATGTCCGAAGTAATTGTGTCTGTGTTCCGTTTTGTAATTTGTTTGATCAATCAAGGTTATTATGTAGGTCTTACACGTATTTAATAGCCCTTAATGTTATATGCAAGTCTTCGTGTACGAGTTTAAGTATATAAACGTTAACAAATGTATTTATACAATTTTCCATTGCAGCATTGCTCTATAACGTTGCCTTGTTCGTTATGTATTATTTTTTCCGGTCTAAAGCCTTAATTGGTGGTTTATCATTTTTTTTATCAACGCCAAAAATATATAATATAAATAAAAATCAAATTTTAGAACAACTTAACTCACTTATTTTGACGTGACAACGTCTTATAATTCGATAGAGCCGGTTGCACGCACGAAAAAACATGACTCATGCGGCGTTACCTCGCTCTGAGGCGTTCCATGTATAACTTGAAGTGCAAGCGAGAGCGCGGAACGAGCGACAAAGAAGCACAATCGGTCTTAAGACGTTGTCACGTTCAACTATCGTCAGTAAACCGACTTTACAGACAACCAATTTTTTTCACAAAACTTGTGAACTACGAAAATATACAGTATGATCACAATCATCTGTGTAGAAATAGTAATTCATATTTTACATTTTACCCTTATTTTTAGTAAAATAAGTAAGCTATTTATTATAGTTTAGACCCTGCTGTAAATTTATTGAAAATCAAAAATTATTTATCCTCCATTGCCGCTGCTTAATTTGCATAATTTGTGTTAAAAACCTTCTGTTACGCAAATAATTCTGGTACTAGCCTATTGCGAATTACAGAAGGCCATCTACCATATCAATACAATAAATAATTAACACTGCCCACATAAAATATATTTAATTGCACCTCTAAAAACTAGAACAATTAAGGTCATATATATGACCGTATTAGCATTCAAAGATATCAATCAAGTTCAATAGTCGTGTATATATAATAATAATGAACGTGACAAATTAATTCGATATCCGGTTGTAAACCTCCTGTTTAAATATTATGCAAATAGCACATGCTGTAATAGATACGTGATACTATGTAAGGTAATTACTGGCGAGACAATTCGGTACTGTTTCGGAATTCGCAATTGGCTTAATGGTAATGTAGTGATGGTAATGCTTGGTCTTTGTGGAAGATGTCACCTTTGCTACAGTTTTTCTTTAGTTAGGATTTTTTTCCGAAATTATAAGCTAATGAATTTATAGTACAATACAATCGGTGAAGGAAAATATAGTAATGAAAGCGACAGTCCAAGAATCACCCACAACCCGCCCCCTTGCTTACTCCTACATAAAAAAATCAAAAGTTCGTCGACACGTGACATCTACCCACGCACGCCTGAAGCCTCATAATAGGCCTGTATCTCTACAGTGGCCTGATGATGATGATGATGATAATTCACCCTTCTGAATCTGCCTTTTTTTTCAGACCCGCGTCAACCCGAACAAGATATTGTTAATCTTTATATCAAGATTTAAGCTACATTTAATTATTGTCTTGACAAAATTCTATGCTTAATGTTTCTGTGAATACAGATCCATTATTAAGTAGGAATTAATTCTCAGCAAAATTAATTTAAAAATATAAGGATACGTGCAATTGCGCAACATTATATCAAAAGATAACAACGTAATAAACACTAAACACTATAATTTATTGTACATATGTTTTTCATACATTTAATTAATTCATTTTCATTATTATTCTGGTAAAAATTTGTTAATATTCGTGTATGATGTAAATACAGTAATTATGTATAAATTAATTAAGGTAAAATGTTATGCAGATCCTATTTAAAAAGTTCGTTTACCTATAGGTATGGTACGTATCCGGAGGTATATATTATCCGCTTTTTCATCCTTCCCAGTCCACTAATTTATTCGAGTTCCCTCCCTTACCCTTTAAAAGCAATACATTTGCAGAGGCCCTACCTCCGCAAATAGGTACTCAACGGCGTAGATAGTACTTTAACATCGGGTAAAGCACCATATCATTTGCCCACTCCGACATAATAAAAACCTAATTGTTTAAAAAGAAATTAACTAGTTTCATGTTTTTAGGTAAAATCTTCAAAAAAG
>CAJQZM010019739.1:0-17992 GCA_907164665.1 Colias nastes | reverse complement strand
TGCGTGCAGCCGGCTTTATCGAATTATAAGACGTTGTCACGTCAAAATTTTGGGTGATGTGTACATACATACCATACCATGATGATGATGATATCTACGTTACGATAAACACAAAAACTAAATATACAGGGTGTCCCACTATTGGTATACTAAGCGCGAAGAGACTTGTAGTTTAGCATACACTGATCACGTAAAAAATACTTAAACAACAAAATTACGTCAAAATTTTTTTGCTAAATTTTTCCTAAAAATCCATGTTTTCTGCTCTTGCTTCGCGCATCCGGCATACACCGCTTCGCTAATGTGAGCATTTTGTCTATGAAAACATAATCTTAAACAATAGCTCACGTGCTGGTGGCAAAGTTGGGCGGGTTGCTTGTTATGGTTGTACAACATAGAGTTCTAAAAATTCATCTATTTGAAAAAAAATGCGTCTGGAATTTTATAAGTATTTTTTTACAAACTCAGCGTATGCAAAACTATAACCTCCTTTGAGCTTAGTATACCAACAGTGGGACACCACCACACACACACTGTATAATATTCTATTGCATATTGTATAAACTAAATACAATATGTATCTTTGTGTTTATCACGTAAGCTTTAAACATGTAAAGACTGAAAATTTCACATAACTTCTTTTATATACCCACAGAGTTACCCGGTAACAGAGTTTCCGAGTAAGACAAATTTCGCTCAAAATTAATAGACAGCAGGTGTAGGACATAAAAAGGAACCGTCTTGTGTTTTTATGTGTTTCAATTTGTTGGTTTATGAACGTGTTATGTGTGTATGGACGATGATTTCATGGGATTTTTGAGTCGGTGAAATGTTTTATTGCAAGGACTTTGATTGAAAATTAAGCATTATTCATTGGAATAGGTTTCTTTCAGAAAAGTTTGTAGTGATTACCTACTGTTGAATAATAATTTAAACTGTATATGGTCAGTCGGTCGGTATATGGATTGTTTTAAGTTAAGAATATGCTTTGAAAAAACTACTGCAGGATTCCAGGCTTTTCAAATGCTATTATACCTATTATTTTTTTTAATGAAAATCGATCGCAAAACATTGTGTAATGAATGCCCGAAACATATAAAAATAAATAAACATAATTAACTTTATACTGTTAAGTATTATTAGAACAAGTACTTTTAAATAAAAGTAGATACGTAACATATATAGTATATGAATTCTAAAATGTATAATCTTCTGAGAACATCAATCATCTCTTTGAAACTCAGAAAGTTAGAAAGCTATTTTCTCTTGGCCGAATATAATAGATACTTAACGGAATTTGGACTTAAGTTAGCATTGTTTAAGTTTTTAGCATTGTGTAAGTTTTTAATTGCTAGTGTAGCATTTTGGAGCAAGTATTTTCGTTAACCGTCATGTATTTGCTACACGACGAAATAAAACTTAATGAAGGACCGATGATGTCAAATGCTTATTTAGTAACGTGACTATTTGCTCTAAATATTTTTTTCAACTGCCACCATAGTTGAAAAACCACTTTATTTAAGCAGAGTATAGAATTTTAATTACAGCATAGAAAAATATTGACGCTCATATGCAACTATCTCTAATTTTTACAATTTATGGGAATTAAGTATGTCCATTTCCTGTAAAATAAATGGTGGAATATTTTAGACCAATTATTGAATACTAGAACATACTAGATGTAAAATATTGGAACATTGTTCAATCTAGGTAGCACGTATTTGGCACGCATTTATTATGAAGAAAAATAGACAAACAAAAAATACATACAGACGATCTTGATTTTCTTTGTGACAACAACTGCATCCACAACGTGAATGCCTATACTATCTGTCTTGTTATAAAATATAAGTTTACAATCATACATTGTATTTTTAAGCTAATTTGGTGGTATGTGTTTATCGATAAGCAAATTTGAATTCTGAAAGATGTTCATTATTGAATCAAAGCGAGCTGATACTAAATTATAGAGAACAATGTAAAATTATAGGCTAAATTAAATCCAATAGAGTTAATTTGGCAATTTTAATTCACCAAATAGAGTTGCCACTTATATGTCGCGGCGCAACTCTGAACAAACCCAGCCGTTTTGAAGTTTAACCGCGTCCCCTGCATACTTGCAATTATCTGTTTTGGAAGTTTCACTGCAACACAATTGTATGTATAATTACTTATATACTTTATGTGATCTTGTTTAATTAAATGGAAGTTTCAATTGAAATTGATAAAGTGTTTAGTTTTATAGAATTAAAATGCTTTATAAATAAGAATTGTTTAAAAAAAAAGAAAAAAATCTATCACAAGGGACTCGAACCCTCGTCTATCTTCCGTATTTTGGATTCGAGTCATGCCCGATCGAATTTATATTCATTAAATTTTTCTCAGTTTCAATCGAGCTTTTTATTATATTTTACTGTTATTTTTTTGCTTTTTAATAATTTAGTTTATTGTACAAACAAGGTAAAAGCTATTTGATTAATATTCGTTCAAATTCACAAAGAAATATTTTTATTTTAAGATTATATTACATAGCAACAAGGAAACAAAATTCTGAAGACATAAGATCAACATACAATACACAGCGTAAACAACAAAATAATAATATAATATTGTCTGATACAGTTTTTCGTCAATTCTATGTTATATAATTTTACATAGGTATAATACCTACTACTTATAGACCAGGGCCGATATTGAACTTTTTTCCATAGGACTTGTAGTTTTGTCGGAAATCAAGAGAAACCATTTTTTAGCCTTAGAAGCTCCCCCCTCCCACTTCCCGAACTCGGATTGTCTGTAATTTATTTTTCCTTTAATTTTTATCACATTTCCCTCCTTTTCTAACGGGTTTCATCCTACTGTGATTTTTTTTAGGTTTTTATCATTTTGGAAGGGATTGGCACTGGTCTATTAGTAAAATTTAAGCATAAGTACATCAGGGACGGACAGACAGCGACAGCGACTTTGTTTTATACTATGTAGATACAGACGAATAAATATATAGACATGATAGCAAAACTTTTGCAATAATGTGTTATATTTATTTCACGTTTGTTTTAAACATTTTCAGTGCATTTCGCAAAACGCTAACGAAATATATGCAAAGTTTCTAAATTGGACACAGTGACTGCGTACGTGATCGAGCTCATAAATGGTTATTATTGTCCGAGAGACAAACATACTTATGGTAAGAATTTTTAGTACCGATAATTATTATAAATACGATTAATTCTTTCTCATTTCATGTTCACGCTTATTGTTTATCTTATAGATGTGATTGTTAATGCTTGGGGGCCTGGTGACCCGTAACACAAGTATTTTATACTTATCGCGGGCACCAGTCTCTCACAAATGTTAGTGTTAAGATATTAATTATATAGATTAACAATGTATGTGTTGATTGTGCATTTGTGATGAGAAAAATAAATTAATTTAATTTAATTTAATTTAATTATTCTTTGTTAGTAGCAAGAAAATAGTTTTGATGGATTGTGATGGATCAACTCAAAAACGCTGCATTACTGATTTTTTACAATTCTGATTTTTTTTTGGAACGAAGTTCCTTATCGCGCGTTGTGAAAGGGGGCTAGACGGAAAAAATTCTTACGAAAAGTTGTCACGACACTTTTTGCTAGAGTTGTGCGGCGTGCGGCGTGCGCGTGGTTCTCTGTCTGTCTCTCTCTAACTTAACACTTCGTTCCATCCGGATATCCCTTGACATCGCTGAAGTTTTTTTTAATTTTATTCCAGGTCAACTTAGACGGAGCCGGGACAAGTGGCTATTAGTCTTCGCAGCGCAGTTGAGCTGAGTTCTGGACAAGACCAGAAACACACATCACACTTTTAACATGCTGAAAGGAAAAAGGATTTGACCAACTGGTTTCAAATCCGTTAAAAATATTAACGTAGTAAGTATGTGATATACCTATACACATTGTAAAATGTAGAGAAATTCAAATGTAAAAAACATAATATTATGTAATCTAGATCAATTATTAGAGATTAAATTAGTATTGTGATGACATTTGTTATTTCACTTCTTGAAAAATTATCAAATAAATACATGATTACTAAATTCACCCCCAGCTCCTACACTATAATCTAACTTACAACATCTGCGCTGGACGCGTGAGAACAAAACGAAACTTTTCGAAAGCTTTCCTATATTTTACAAAATCTTTGGCTTTGATAAATGATTTCTGAGATTCAATTGTTATGTGACTGTCATTACTGACTTAAAAATATGAGGTTTTTGTTGGATTAACTTATTTTAGACGAAAAGGAAAGGTTATATTTAGAAAAGAAATATTATCCTACTAATATTATAAATGCGAAAGTTTGTGAGGATGTTTGTTACTCTTCACGAAAATACTACTGAACCGATTACAATAAAATTTGGTATGAAGATCCAGAATAGTCATAGGCTACTTTTCCCATCCCACCGGAATTATGCGAATTTTTTTTAAAACGCGGGCGAAGCCGCGGGCTGAAATCTAGTCTACAAATATATAAGGAAGAGAAAATATTTGATATTTTGTTATTTTTAATTGATATATGTACATACAAAAACGGCTGGACTATTAATCCTAGGGAAAACTTAAAGGGTCGGTAAACTTATACAGAATTTAGTGTATCTAGATAACAAAATTAGACTTTACTCTGAGAGCCGTGGTTAATTTAAATACACACGGTATGTAAATAGTCATTTAGTCTGTGTTTGTACAAAAATCTCGTAGAAAATAAAAAAAAAGACACTCAATGGTCTCCATACACATAGGTATTAATTCTTTTTAGACATGTTGAAAAAGAAATCTGCATATAGATTCGAATAGACATAGACATAGACATAGACATAGACATATACATTTATTAAATTTTGTATTGGATATTATCATCTAGGTATGTATCTTGAGCAATTTAAATTCTGACACCTTTTTTGAAAGTCGGTTAAAATCTTAAAAGCTTGGAAAATGAAGAAATAATAATAATTCAATCATATTGAACAAATAGTTGATCTGATCAAAGATCAAAATCTCTTTGAAGTCGTTTTGTGATGGAATTCAATGAAATTATTTTTGGATCGTCGTAATATTATTATTTAATTAGATTTTCTTTGCATTCATTTCATTTTTTTATTAAGTAATATTATGAAGAAACGGATGTACTTGTGTGGGTACATTGACCATAAATATTAAAACGAATCTAAATGTATTAAAATTATGACATCATTTCTTTTTAACCAAAGTTTCCAAAAGGATGGAACCACTGGAACGTTCTCTATTCGTAGTCTATGTTTTTTTACGTATTCGTAGTCTATGTTTATAATTTCAGTCATCAATGTTATTTTCGTCACATATGTGTATAAACTAATATTATAAAGCTGAAGAGTTTGTTTGTTTGTTTGAACGCGCTAATCTCGGGAACTACTGGTCCGAGGAAGGCTATAGGGCATAGGCTATACAGGGTGTAATTGGTAAGTGTGCACAGTGCGCGAAGCACAGCTAGTATGCAAATAGAAACAAATCTCGGTTTTATTTCATTCTAAAACAACATAACACTTTTATTTTAATTTTGTTTATATTTTTGTGGGAAAACATTACACAGTATATTATATGTAAACTATCTTGAATGAAACAAATACCTTTGAAATATACAATACGTATTTTTATTTACGCGGAACCACACTGCGGATTATTTCCTAAGCTTTATCGTATTTAAATCCTATACAAATCGATTTAGTGCTTTTGGCGTAAAAATGTACGGAAACAAATTCCGTATGAGTCTGTTGGAAGGTAAGTAAAGGTAAAAAAAATTAGTAATACATAAATAGTTAAAAATCTTATTATGGTCCATTTCAATATTTTGCACTTCATCAATGTTATCTTTTAGCTTCAATTTCGAGAAAAATAGTGCATTATGTTTTTCTAGTCATTTTTAAATTCGTATATGATCATGTCATACGTAAGTAGGTATATGTATAAGTTTAGTTTCTCCTATGTTTTACTTCTTCTTTCTTCTCTTTCTTTCACTAATTGTGACTGAAAAAAAATAGAGTGACACAATATCAAATATAATTATTTCTTATCGACTCTGTTATTGTGTATATTCTTTATAAACAACCTAAAAATATATTCTTATCAACTTGTCTGAGATGAATACATCGCGCATATCCAAGTATTTCATGTATCATTTCTCACGAGGTAAATGTTGCGTATATTTTTGAGTAAATTCCGTATAAATCTTATAAAAAGATGGCAGTCAACAAGGTGCACAACGAGGCAATAAAACAAGCAAAAAATATGAGCAGTCCATTTATGTGAGATATGGCTTAAGGTACCATAGATGGGTTAGTACATGGAGCTTGTAAATTTGGATGTGGTATTTTATTAAGAAAGATATTATATTCAAAACAGTATTATATTATGTTAATTTTATAATTAAGAAGGGAGCAGAGCCTGTGTTTATCTGTTACATAATTATATTTTGATGAATTTTATTTAAATAGATAGAAATTTAGAGATAGATTTCAGCTACTAGGCGGGAAAATAAACAGTGATAGGAGTGACATAGAAAACAGAATATTGTACAATTGAAAGTTGATAGCACGAAAAACCGCATGAAAAGATTCTATTATAATATTGTATATATGCATTTTTAATATCATACAAGTTTTTAGAACACAAAATATTCCTGAATACACCAGATTATTTCTATAGAGTGTATTTTAATACATCCAAAGGGTGGAATATTGAATATAGACGTGACAAAGCTTATAATTATTAACGGATGATCAAATCCCAAGTGACCTCATTTGTCACATCAATTATACACTTTTGGGAATTTATGCAGAAATGGGTCATTTTCTTTTTTGGCGAGTTAAACTGTGGGAAATATAATTGACCATGATTTTGATATTATTTTATGGCATTCAATTTCTTTATTTTCGATTTTTCGATAAATTCGATTTGATGACGCGGCCGCGGGTTCAAATCCGGCCTCGTGTTCAATTTTTTTATTTTTTTCAATCAATTTATAAGCATGAATTTTCTAAATGTAATTTTTGTATTCTAACATGAAAATATGTGTAGATATTTTTATTGCATTGATTTCTATTTATAATGAATACAATTACATAAAGGTAACAATATGACATTAAATATAAAGCTCCAAGGGCGGCTTTATCACAGTGCAGTGATCTCTACCAGGCAACCACGGGAAGAAAGGTAAAAAAGTGAACAGAGCAGGTTATTAGACTATATAAATGGATAATAAATGTTGAATTTCTGATCCTAAAAAAGTATTTTTAAAGCTGGTACGTATCCTTTAAACGTGAATTTCACTTCGGTTCTTGCTAACAAAGAATTCCCGAAACACGTCGTTAAACCTATTGTTTTCAGGGATTCAGGTAAAAACCATGGGGTGTGATGAATGGCAGCCATCCAGCTTCCGCCGTTGGGTGGAATGTATGAGATTTGTTAGTCTGTCCGTCTCTTACTCCGTAATAGTTGATATAATAGTTGTGCTTGTGGGTTTGTCGTATACAAGGATTACAAGGATTAGTTTTGGTGATGTAGTTATCATTTTAACCTAATACTTTTTTTAAATACTTATTGGCTTTTTTAAATACTAATGGTCGAAGTTAGTGTATAGCTTTCTTTATATGTAGGCTAAACAACATTACTTCACTACATAGTATAAAACAAAGTCGCTTTCTCTGTCCTTATGTCCCTTTGTATGCTTAAATCTTTAAAACTACGCAACGGATTTTGATGCGGTTTTTTTAATAGATAAAGTGATTCAAGAGGAAGGTTTTAGTATATAATTTATTAGGTTAAGCTAGTTATATAATAAACAAACTTTTTAACTAACTTAGATTTTGTCACACTTGCGTGCAAAAAAAAATTTTTTTTGGATCTAAAGGCATCATATATTACCACAAAAAAACATTGTAAAATAAAATCATTGTCATTACAACCAAAGCAAATGAACTTTCTTCATTGTATAAATATAACTGTCAAGATTTATGATTTGTACAAGACCTAAGTAAACATGATTTAATTACTTTCGTGTGATGAAATTATTAGTTTTCATGAAACAATGAGCACTAGAAATTAACTATTAGATATGTTAGGATATCATGTTATTCTTTATTATCATAAAATATCATTTTCACTCAACTTTAATTGCTTTAATATATAAAGGAATTTAAGTACTACATATTTATTAAGAGGCCATATCGATTTTAGAGTGATTTTGACTTGTTTCTGTAATTCTTTAGGCGCTCGTTTAACAAAACTAAATTAGTAACAATGTGTTTTATTATCTTAAATTAAAGATTCATTCAATATCTAAAATATGCTCGAGACAATTTATTGATATTCATTGTCCAGTTTGTTTAATAGCCAATAACCTGAGGCGTGTTTCAATTTTTTCCATGCGGGACGTTCGTGTCTTTGTAGTTTACACGGAATTTAAAAGAAGAAGTTTTCATATAAAATATACAACAGTAAAGACACTGAGACATCCTAAAATATGTTCCAGGCAATTTAAGTACTTTTATTCAAAAATTCAAAGAAAATCTAAGTTAAAATAGCCTTACTTTGATGAAATTTTATGTGTATTTGGCGTCGAATTTCTAAAACATACAACAGAGTAAAAAATAAATAAAAAATACACATTAAATGATAGATTTATGCTTAAAAATTTGCAATCAAAAAAATACATATTATATGATTTATGAAAGTAATGGAATATTTTAAAGTTCTCTAGAATTTTCGATTATATACGGGAGCGCAAACGCTGTTACGGCAGACCGCGCTCCGCGCTTTAGGGAGTAGGACGTGTTGCGCTGCTCCGTCAGACACAAAATTACTAAAGTACGTTTTTCCCGCGCGTAGTAGTCGGGAAGCCCACGATACTAGATTATAATTGGTGGAGTAGACGATAACGAGATAATAAGGTCCTATAATGTTTCCACTTTGAGCGCTTTCAGCCTTTGCTACTCGACTACACGATGATCGCGTTCAAACGTAAAAATACTAGCTTTCGTCCAGCGCAATTTTGTATTAGGACTCTTAATCAATTCATCTAGATACTGAAACACGTTTTAGGTTCGAATGTTTAGAATGACACCTTTCAATATAATTTGTTTGCCGTGCTACGGAAAAATTAGGGCTAACATATTGTAATATCATTAAATAAAATTGTTTCTATAGGAAGAAGAAATAGTCTTCTTGTTCGACACAAACACAAAATGCATTATTGTTTTTTTCATTCCAATCCAATTACGGAATAAAAATCACGCTTCACCATACACAATATGTTAACTCCCAAGTTATGTTTTCCTTCATACCATATTGTAATTTAACACCTATATTTTGTACCAGGTAAAGATTTTTACGGATTTAATTTTTTTTTATCACGGGGAGACCAGTATCCAGACCAGACCAGACCACGCTCGCTGTAAAGTGTGCGAAACGTCGGGATATTAATATATAAAATAAATCTTGTTAAAATCGTTCTCGCGTAAAATCAAATACTAGAAAACTGCAGGTTCGTTCTTGTAAAAAAATATAACCTGAATTTCATCAATACCTATAATTGATGCTATCCTTTATCAGAGTTAAACTAGTCTAATCACACAATATTATACAAATAGCATTGCACAAAATCGTCGAATATTTCAAGCTTATTTATGAATTTAGTTCAACAAGCACAGACTAATAATTATCGAAGCCACGCTCGATCCCGTCACAGATAATTAATCCTACTAATATGCGAAAGTTTGTGAGGATAGATGTTTGTTTACTCTTTCACGCAAATACTACTGAACCGATTACAATGAAATTTGGTATGCAGGTAACTGAAGGCCCAGATTAAGGCAAAGGCTATTTTTTATCCCGGATATCCCACAGGAACGGGAACTATGCGAGTTTCTCTTTGAAAACGCAGGCGAAGCTGCGGGCGGAATCTAGTAGGTATATACTATACTAGATCCCGTGTTTGAGCGAGCGCGGTACAGCACTGCGGTTCGTTGATGAAGATTGATTGGATTAACGTTGATTCATTTGTCAATAAAAGTATACAATGAGTATACATAATAAACTAAAATAATAGTAGTTATATATAATAGGTAAATCCTACATATAAAACAAAGTCGCTTTCTCTGTCTCTATGTCCCTTTGTATGCTTAAATCTTTTAAACTACCTACGCAACGGATATTGATGCGGTTTTTTTCATAGATAGAGTGATTCTAGAGGATGGTTTTGTAATTTATTAGGTTTTAGACGAAGCGGGCGAAGACGCGGGCGGAAAGCTAGTATATAATAAACTAAAATAACAGTAGGTTTATAAAACAGGTAAACCAGTCGTTTATTTTAATGGATCACTATTAGAAAGGATGGACATCTAAAAATGTTAATAGGCTTCTCTCTTTTAAAGGTAAGGATAATAAAAGCTTCTAATCTTAAATTTACTGTTATAATAATATATTTTATTAGTGTGTATAGTTAAGTATAAATTTAGTATATGTTTTTATTATATCATGCAATATCTCAAATACTTATAATATTTAAATTATGTTCGATATTATACAGTTCGATGTGGATATAATTTCAGAGATTGTTATTCAGCAATTGCATGACTCTCATAAAACAAGGATCGGATAAGTGTACAATGTTTGTATTAAAGTTGGTCAATCGAGTCTAAAGGAGTCGGTTACATACCCAAAGAATAGTTGTTATAGAAGTATAATAATTTTCAAAATTCATTAATTGCACCTAATTGCTCATCAATTGCTCATAATCTGCAATTGCTAATTGCTCAAATTATTATGTTGATAACAAGTGAACGAAATGTTTTTCGAAAAATCGATTCGAAAAAATTTAATCAAATATGCTTGCGGCCAAATTTTGACTGGCTAGTCGATATACCTATATTCTCCTAATTATAAATATACATAAAATTTTGGTTTTACCAAAAAAACGATGAACGTAAAATGCTTTGGGATCTTAGACTATTAATTTGCCTATGGCTATGCCTTGTCTATGCCAACTTTTTTGGGTCGGTTACATACAATCATACAGGTGACGCTAAAAACTGCGTTAAAATGAATGAGTACAAAATATAGAAATGTAATGCAGACATCACTGCGGTCACAGTAGTGGTCAGTATTGGAATTAATGTAATTATCTCAAGCAATTATGTGTGGCTAATCAGTTGATACTGCTATACATCACGCGATGGAGTGAAACGGTCTAGACGTATTGTTAACACTAGTTAACAACGTGTCTTATTTATTTATAAGAAACTTGCTTACCGCCCGTGGCTTCGCCCGTTTTGTCTAAAACCTAATAAATTATATACTAAAACCTTCCTCTTGAATCACTCTATCTATTAAAAAAAAACTGCATCAAAATCAGTCACGTAGTTTAAAAGGGACATATTGACAGAGAAAGCAACTTTGTTTTATACTATGTAGTGATATCAATGTTTATATTGATGCATTAATTATTAATATCCTACAGTCATGATATTATTGTTTTTCAAATGTATGGCATAACGTCTTAACTTAAAAAAATATTAGTTCTGATTAAAAAGTGCTTCTGTAATACATGGTCCGGAAATATTTTTTTTTCGAATTTTTATTGTGTTGGATTTCATAAGTTTTTCAGATTAAAAATATATTAATTTACTTATTTCATGTGCATGGTTTTTTCCTTAGAGCATTAGTTGTTTTTTTTTTAAAGCACCCGCCATCACAGGGTGTTGTCTGCTTTCCTCTGGAGTATTGTCCAGAGACCTTTATTTTCAGTGAAATTAAAAACAACATTCTTTCATTATAATTTGGGCCAAAATTAAAATACATTACTAAAATACCTACTCTCTAATGCTCTAAGGTTTTTTCGCGAGAATTCAAAAAGGACTAAGTATTAACTATTAACATGAATAAAGTTTATTTCGGCAAGTACCTACAGAAACTGAAATAGACACATTTGAAAAGATAAAACTGTCTTTGACTTCTAATTCTCATATTCTGATTCAAAACACGTCCCGTATGATTTTAGAAAAGGGTAAGTACCCTGCTCCAAAATCATAACTTTGTGAAATCCTTCTGAGGGTTTGGACCAATGCATCACATCTGTTTCATAGAATGATTGAATAGTATGTATTTGAGGACAAGTAAGGAAAACCACTTTTCCGAGCCACAGATAATTTATTTTGTCTTCCACAAGGACTCGAAACCACTTCACTTTTCAACACTCACACATGGACAAGAAGAATTCTTAACAATTTTGTTTTAACAATTTCCTTTAATATAAAATATATTTTATTAAAGTCTAGCCAGGCCTATATATTTAAACTTTTAATAAAACGCCGCGCAGCAGTTATGTCCTGTAATGGTGTTGCTGTGTGAAAAAAACTTATAAATGCGATTACAGCATTAATAAATTAGCATCCTTGCAACACTGGCCGAGGTCCAAATATCTGCACAGGTCTGGAATGGCTCGTAAAAAAATGGCGCCCCGACATTTTTGGGGCATTATGAATAGTATATTATGTGCCCTCTTCATAATGGGCAGTGTTGGCCCAACAAAATAATGATAGTCGATGTTTGCCGCCAATACGGCGATTATAAATAAACATCTACGACCTCATAGACATCATAAACATTTAGGCCCTTTACACTATCATGATTGCCTCTACTCGCCCAACGCTGCCCATTGTGAACGAGAGCCCAATAAATATGTGTTGATGGCAGCTTTTCTGTTATGTAACCTTATATATATAATAAAAATGAATCGCTAAATGCGTTGGTAAGCGCAAAACTCGAGAACGGCTGAACCAATTTCGTTAGTTCTTTTTTTATAACATTCCTTGAAGTAAAAGGACGGTTCTTATGGAGAGAAAACGTAAACATGTACGAGCGAAGCTGGGGCAGACCGCTAGTATTATATAAAGTGTCGTAGCTTTTATCTTTTACAAATGTGTAAAAATAATCCTTAAAGCCTATCGATATTCATGGTTACAATTCAGTTATCTTCAAGCATAAGTACGACTTTGTCAGGGAAAGTGTCCAGATTTGTCCATATTTTTATGTAAAATCACTACATAGTATAAAACAAAGTCGCTTGCTCTGTCCCTATGTCCCTTTGTATGCTTAAATCTTTAAAACTACGCAACGGATTTTGATGCGGTTTTTTTTAAGGATAGAGTGATTCTAAAGGAAGGTTTTAGTATATGTATAATATATTAGGTTTTAGACAAAGCGGGCGAAGCCGCGGGCGGAAAGCTAGTAAAGTATACGACTTATTTACAAACAACTTTCCGAGCGGAAAACTTTCTGGATGGAAAATTTGGGTATTTTGGTGCTTCAACTGAAATATTCACAACATGTTGTTATTGGTTAAACCTTTTGCTTTCTTAGAAGCCCAACATATATTCTTTCCGTTTGGAATATAGTTTGTGTCTATAGGAAATGTATGAAAATATATCCACACTTAGTAGACGACAGAAGGAACCTTTACAAATATGTAATACTGAAACTCATATTTTGAAATATTAAATAACTCTTCTTCTAGAAGCACTTTTGTATTTTCATAACATTTCGGAAAGAAGTATCTACAGCGAAGTGCCGGCACTAATCTCTGTGGTTGCTCTTTTAAACAATGTCAATTTTATATTTTTACTAGCTGTGCCGCGCGGTTTCACCCGCATTACTCCGCTCCTGTTGGTCTTAGCATGATGATATATAGCCTATATTACTCGTGGATAATGTAGCTTTCGAATGGTGAAAGAATTTTTAAAATCGGTCCAGTAGTTTATGAGCCTATTCATTACAATCAAACAAACAAACTTTTCCTCTTTATAATATTATTAGTGTAGACAAGCAAATACCGGCAATCGTTGTGCTGCGTTGCCTTATTGTTATCATTTAGAGGATGAAAAATAGATGTTGTCCGATTCATAATCCGAGAACCTACCCGATATGAAAAAATAAATTTGAGAGAATTGGTAATTCGCGACAGGAGAATTTTATAACTTAGATTTTACTGGCTGAAAATGAATAGAAAAATACAGCGCTTTTAAAATAAATACTAAACACAGATACGCTACTAGAACGGCTACCCAGAGCCTAAGGCTGTTCTTTTAAAATTCATACCGAACACCGTAAGGCTCCAGAGCCCCGTATCAAATCCGTCCCTGCCTTCACTCAGTATCTTAGCTGCTTTAATTAAAGTACAAAACGTGAGATTGTAATGTATGAGTGGAAATTTAATTATTTGCTGTTTAAATTGGCCTCTGTTTGTTTGGGAGTGTTTATCTAATTATGTTATGGGAGACACATGAGGACGTATACTTGGTCTTTATGGACGCAGCTGCTGTTAACATTTATTGTTTTGTTAATAACATTTTGAATGAGCGTAGCGCTTGTGGTGCGAACTTTATATTAAAGTTGTAAGTTATGTGTGTATTTTAAAAGATTTGATAGTAGTGTAGTATGTTATATTATACTATGTAGAATGGAGCTGATAGTGTAAAATGAATGTAGAGCAACGAATGTGGCTTTATCGTTCCTTTTTTTGTAATCTCTACCTTGCAGTTGTATTGTGTAAGGAAAAAGCGTATTTTTTTGAAGTGAAACTTCTTTAGGTGCGGTGAGAGTAAAATTTTTCGGTCGCGTCATGGCAATACCGTCACGTCGTGGAGTAAGGCGATGATTTTTGTATCTTTGAATCTTGCCAAAGAAGTTTCACTTCTGATACGTGTGCACTGCACTTATTAGGTAGCTTGATAGATAATATAGAAGTTATGTAGTTTATTATTGAAATATAACAAAAACAAGTAGTATATCATGATTATTGAATTTAACTTCTAGTGGGAATCCTGAAACTGATATTCAGATTTCTTATTATTAATTTCACAAAATAAATACCTAAGGAGGAAAGAAACAAACTGATTAAATAAGTTTATAACTGTGTAAGGTTTGTATTACGTTCAGTTGAGACGAGAATCTTCAATTTGGTCTCAAGTTACGTTCCCTGACTAGTAGACACTTCAACAGGAGACATGATATTTATTGATTTTGATTGTACTATTTTGTTTTTTTTCCGGTCATAATCTCATATTATAAAGCTGAAGAGTTTGTTTGTTTGTTTGAACGCGCTAATCTCAGGAATTACTGGTCTGATTTGAAAAATTCTTGCGGTGTTAGATAGCCCATTCATCGAGGCAGGCTTTAGGCTATATCATCACGCTAAGACCAACAGGAGCGGAGCCACGCGGGTGAAACCGCGGAGCGCAGCTAGTATAAGAGTATTTTCTAGCGTAGAGTAAACACCTGTTCACTCTACGCTAGAAGGTACCTACCTTCTAGGGAAGCGCGTTCCATCTTAGACCACATCTCAGCTTATCATCAGGCGAGATTGTGGTCAAGCACTTCCCTATTCCCAATAACAAAAAAAAAAAAAAATAAGACATATTTAGGATTTTGTATATTTATCATGTTATATTTTATATTATATTATAAATTATTACCCCAAAACATCGGCATAAAAACGATAAACAGCTTTAAATTTATAAATTGGTAGGTTTTTGTTTGTAGCAAAATAACCCTGAAACTAATGGATCAATTTTTAAAATATTTCACCGGTAATAAGCTGTATTTCTGTATTATTTCGGAATGACATTGCCTATGTTTTAAATTTCAGTTTAATGATTCGATCCGGTTGAATATAGAGTTCAGATTGAATGTTTACATCTACAAAATCTCTGCACCAATATTTAGTTACCATTAAATACTTGCATGTTGGTGACATAGATCGAACGATCAATGATTTTTCACTCTCTGATAACGCGAACAGATTTTTCCCAAAACTTTCACATTGTTTGCATTCTACACCCATCAAAAACTTCTAACAAGATATTAAATTGATTGTCTTACAGCGTCAATGGATGATTGATAGCTGTTTGAATACCAAAAACTTGCCACAAAATTGTATCTTTGTGTCCTGTGTCTTCGATAAATTTGTCGAAGAATTTATAAGAGTCGTTAAACGGAAAAGTTTCGTCGAGTTTAGAATTGTTCCAAGAATGTGTAATTAGGACAATTTTGTGCTCCTGTTTTCTTTTAAGTGTTATGTCACTGGCAGTACTTGGAAAGTTTTTAGTCTTTGTGTATCTGTGTCTTTATCTACCTTATTTTTTCAGTCTTTTTGTGATTATCATGACATATATAAAATAATTTAGCTTATTAATAGAAACACATTTGTGTTATATTTATTCGAAGATATATTAAATATGTTTCTTTGTCATATATTCATGGCCAAAGTTTTTAAAATTTCAATTTTTTTAGAATCTTAAGAAGGTGGAATCAAAGTTGAAATTTGTATCGATAGCATAGTATTAATATCAGTATACTAACAAAAAGTAAGTATTTCAACCAATAATTTACACGATGCTTTTAGCCAAAGACATGCAATTTCTATCGACATTCGTGTATTCCCAGAGCTGAATATTTTCATAAAATGTACAATATGCGAATCGGAAAGGATAGTTTACATTGCATGCTACGGCGTAGATAGTTATCGGTCCATCGAGAGTGGACATGTGTTACACTATTGTGTAACTGGCCTAATTCTAAGAAAACTATTTTATTTCTTTAGGCGCGTTCACAATAATATTTCAAGGTAACGTCATAGAAATACCGTCACGCAAAGGCCATGTCATGGAGGGCGACGATTTTGGTATCTTTGAATCTTGAGAAAGAAGTTTTACTTCTTACACGTGTACTGGGCATACGCTCTTTTTTATGATGAGCCTTTCACAATGGGCAGCGTTGAGCGAGTAGTGTGGAGGGCCTAAATTGTGCCTTTTTTTTTTTTTTATAGTGGGGAAATCTTCCAAAGATACCCACGGCCCCCGGGGAAGGAGCCGTGGGTTATGTCGGATTCTTACCGACTAAAACCCCACTGTGTTCCGTCGAGCCGCTTTAATGATGGGGCCGCGGGTATTTGTTAGAATTCTTCCGCGACCGCCTAAATTGTGCCTAAATGTCTATGATCGGTCGTCACAGCAGATTAATTCATAATCACCGTAATGGTGGCAAACATCGACATCAATTGTTGAGCCAACGCTGCACGCTGCCATTGTGAAAAGGGCCCATAGGAATTCAATTTTTTCCACAAATGTTCTTTATATTATTAACATCTTTGTGAATAGCAAATTTCATACACAATATAATCATCTGAAGATCGTGCAGACAATAACTAGAAATATACATTTATGAATGCGTATCTATGTAGTTGAAACAAATGCAATGTGCATGAGATTTTATAATGGTACAATAAACATGTCTTTCTGCTAAGTTTAATCTGAGGTTTGTGATACTTGCATAAGTAAAATGTCGGAAAAACTGGTGCTATCTCACTGTGAATTCACAAAAGGTTTATTCTAGTAGAAACATTATTTTTATACGCTATTTGTTTTATTAATACGTGAGGACCCGTGGTGCCTTAGTGGGTTAAGAGGCAGATGCATTATGCATACATCTGTTTCACCGATCGATTTTCTTTTTGAACAAGATCATCTGTGTCCTGTCAGACCGAGAATTATTTTTCTTCGTTCACACCGGGAATCGAACCCAGGAACGCTCTACGCTCATGCGTTAATCACTGCACCAAAGAGGCAGTCAATTTTATTAAATACACCGCATCAAAATTAAAATTTTCAATAAAATAAATAACATCAATATATTTAACAGCGATGTATGCAATAACTTCAATAATGAGATATGTAATTTTTATTTCACAGAACATTCGAGAGGTTCGTTACGGTGTAAATGAGGACAGCAGCGAACGCCCGTCGTTATAAATCCGCTCTAGGCAGCTCGTTACGGCCGTCTTATATAATGCAACCATATTGTAACCACCTGACTGTATAACCTTTAAGAGGCCATATCGATTTTAGAGTGATTTTGACTTGTTTCTGTAA
>CAJQZM010019734.1:0-20019 GCA_907164665.1 Colias nastes | reverse complement strand
AGTGGATGCGAGCGGCAACGAACAGGAAGGAATGGCGTGCACATGAAAGAGGCCTATACCCAACTTTGGGTTTAACCAGGCTGAAAAAGAAAAGAAAAAAGATTACAGTGGTAAAAATTATCTTTTTGATAGCTGACAGTTCTAATTATTTAGTATTATATGCTTATGTAGTTAACAGCTACTGATTATAGCGTGATTTCAATAATGAAAGACTCCGTTTATAAATGAACTATTCGAAACAAAAATTTGGACACACAAGAGGTCTGAAAAAAATGTTGAATCGATAAGAGATACTTATAAGAAACTAGGTTTCCACCCGCGGCTTCGCCCGCGCAGTCAAAGAAAAACCCGCATAGTTCCCGTTCCCGTGGGATTTCCGGGATTTTCCCGAGATAAAAAGTAGCCTATGTCCTTTCTCGGGTATCAAAATATCTCCATACCAAATTTCATGAAAATTGGTTCAGTAGTTTAGGCGTGATTGAGTAACAGACAGACAGACAGAGTTACTTTCGCATTTATAATATTAGTATGGATAAATTTACCCTATGACTTCTAGGAGAGGCGACATCATCTGGTGCCTGGCATTTGAAGTCAAAATCTTGGTGCGAAACATACATGAAACCCTGGAAAGAAAACAAATCCGTATAAATATATTAAAAATACTTCATTTTTAGTGTGTTTTACAGAAATAAATAATCAAAAACTTATTTATTGTTACATTTTACACAATCTCTATAATTTTTTGTCTATTCGAATTTTGTATACCTATTAATACATAACCTATTTCACTTATTAATAATTACATTTTAATCTAAAATTGCATTCATTAATTCATATATTGTAATGAGAACGACTTATTAATTGTTTTCTGGTTAACCTATAAAAAAAAATAACTTAATATATCTCTACAAGATCTCTACTATATGAAATTGACAAGGATCCTAAATTATTAATCTCATATAATTATTATAAATACAGGGTGTCCCAGCAACGGTATACTAAGCCCCAAGGAGGTTATAGTTTTGCATACGCTGAGTACGTAAAAAATACTTATAAAATTCCAGACGATTTTTTTTGACAAATAGATGAATTCTTAAAACTCTGTGTACATCCCTAACACGCAACCAGCTCAACTTTGCCACCCGCATGTGAGCTATCGTTTAAGATTATGTTTTCATAGAAAAAATTCTCACATTAGCGAAGCGGTATATGCCGGCTGCGCGAAGGTAGAGACGAAATTAAATTCTAGACGGATTTTAAGGAAAAATTAAGCAACAATTTTTGGCGTAATTTTGTTGTTTAAGTATTTTTTACGTGATCAGTGTTTGCAAAACTACAAGTCCCTTGGCGTTTAGTATACCAATAGTGCGACACCCTGTATATACAAATGATCACTATTATAATTAAACTTACCTCATAAACTAAAAACGAGCTTATTAGCACTTGGAATATATTGTATAATTTTATAGCCGTTTTCAATTTATATGGCTCTTTGTTACTCATGAAGTAAGGGCCGAGTTTCGTGCAAAAGAATAAATAGCACGCAACGATTCCTAAAACGGGCCATGGTGTTGATACTAGAAACCAGTCTTTTGTGACCGGACCTGAAATTTAAAAAAATATATTATATTTTAAGGTCTAAAAGTGAAAGCTTCATAATGGATATTTAACATGTTATATGGGAATATACTACGTGGAATATTGCACGCCTCATAAGCGAAGCGTTGAGGTGGGTACTACTGTCACTTCGCGCAAAACATCTGATTTTTCAAACTTAAAATGTCTTTATGTATCATACATTGCACTTGTAAGATAATACATACACACACATATTAAGAAAAAACACTATTTTTAACATTCATGATATTTTTGATGTCATTTTTGTTATTTAAACTAGTTAAAAAACAGTTTAAAAAAGTTCTGTCTTGGACGTCCGTGTGTCTGTATGTGTGGAGGATTTTCTTGTTAACACGATAGCGACCGAAATACTTTACTAATCGAGTCTTTTTTTTTCTCTTACGCTTGAGTATGCTCAGGAATAGAACCCTTTCATTTTTCAGGGTCTGATTCGATGTGGTTTAATTGTTATTAAATAAACAAAAAAAAATATCGACTGAGATTATGAGGCGTGCACTTTTGGATTTTTTTTTTTTATTACAAACAAGTGAGCCATGCGAACACTAACAAATTTTATGAATATCTAGCTTAAAATTTGGTAGCCGTCCACCCGCGGTGTGACCCGCGTAGTCGAAGGAAATTAAATTAAATGAGAAGGGTCACCGCGGTAAAAAGTAGGATACCTATATTAATCTTTAGCATTTTAAATATCTTCAAACATAATATTTTTTTTATAGAATCACTTCATTGCAACGTGAAAGAAACACAAACATACAAATGCACTTATAAATAGTTTTAGTAAGATAATTACATTATTTCAAGAGAACTTTACCATTATTGTTTTTAACTATTTTCTACCAGTTAATAAGAGCGGCCGAAAATGTTTTTTTACGTAAAAATACGTTGAATTTCATACTCATTCCAAATTAAACAGCTGAAGGCTACGAACAATATTCTTTTATTTTTCAAATCAAGTAACTTAACATACCGTTTCAGTATTCATATGTTAATCGCTGATTTAAATCATCCAGTCATTATGACAACAAAATATAAAGACGAGTGCAAATTTGCGTAGCTTTGTGCTAAATCATTATCATATTTTTTTCATTTTAATCGATAATTAATTTATTTACTTTATTTGTTGTTAAAACTTGAGTTAAACGTTTTAATATTCACATAAATTATTGACTATTTACTGTATAGATAATTCGAGAAAAGTAAAAATGATCTGATAAATTTCCTTTTAATAAAAATTAGTTAGGCACTGCTACGAATATTGGTCAAAATTACTATCTTAACCAAAGTCAAAAGTGTTGAATGAAATAGATTACGCCGACTACAGTTCAACAACTATAAACAAGACTCTTCACTCGATTGTGTAAAAGCACGTGGTTTCTTCCGTTGTTTTAGAGAATTAATTATTTTGTACACTGAATATAGTATCTACATAGTATAGTATCTACTGTTTCTCCTGTAACTATATGAAATTTTATTGTACTTTCGACTTTTTGAGGACCCAGGTTATCAACCTCTTCACATACATTTTTTAATCGTGAGAAACTTTGTTTATGTATCAAATGTATCATAGAATTGTATTTAATCATTTTCTTCATTAAATCTATAGAAATTAGAAAAAGAAATAACAAACACGACTCTACAATTTTCTAAAGACATTATTGTAACTAAATAGGTCACTTGAAGTAGGCTAGAGAAATTACCAGTCATGCATTTTAATCCACCAACATTTAAAAGAGGTATTTTTTATGAGACAAAAACCAATCTTTCGATGAACGTTTGGAGATTATGCAACATCCGATGATGATCTGCTATAATTAGAGTACTAAGTAAGTAAGAGGAATCTGTACTTAATATTATAAAGCTGTTTGTTTGTTTGAACGCGCTAATCTCAGGAACTACTGAGATTTGAAAAATTCTTTCGGTATTAGATAGCCGGTACCCCATTTATCAAGGAAGGCTATAGGCTAAAATATAATATCATCACGCTGAGACCAACAGGAGCGGAGCACTGTGGGTAAAACTGCGGGGCACAGCTACTGAGTAATAAAAATAAATAGTAATTTAATAATAATTTAAATTGTATGGACATCTAAACCTTACTATATTAAAAAAAATGTTGTCGCAAAATTTTCTTGATAGTCTATACTGCCTACATATTTTTCTATAAAAATATTTTTAATTGAATTTGAAAGTAATTAAAATTCATGAAGGTTTCCGCAAATTAATTTCCATGACGATAATAGATCATCTTATTGTGTCCATTGTCAGTTTGCGTAATTACATTTTGAATATATTAACCTATTTTTTTACAAAACGATGTTAAAAGGTCAGTTATATAATTTATGAAGTATTTGTTGGCCCAAATTTAAATCATTGATTTATATTTTAGAAGTTTTTATACGAATTTGAAGAATGATGGGTAACTACAATAAATCCAAAATATTTATTTTATCTTTTTATCTTTGTATCAACTAAACGTCTATAATTTAATAAACATATAATAAAACTCGATTTTTCATAGAGAATTGTTAGAAATTAGAATTTACAATTGACAATTTTAATTATATTTTTTTCGAAGAGGCCTTCTTGAAGGTATACCTAACTAGCCTTCCGCCCGCGGCTTCGCCCGCGTTTTCAAAGAAAAACCCGGGTAGTTCCCGTTCCCGTGGGATTTTCGGGATAAAACTTACCCTATGTGTTAATCCAAGTTACCCTCTATATGTGTGCTAAATTTCATTGTAATCGGTTCCGTAGTATTTGCGTGAAAGAGTAACAAACACAACAACACACACACACACACATCCTCACAAACTTTCGCATTTATAATATTAGTAGGATTTAAATTAATGAAAATAAATCAATATTGTGTTAAGGTTAAAGTACTATAACGTCAATTATTTTTAATGAATAAAGACAAGTCAGTTTTATTGAATACATTACTTTTTTAAATATTTTAATTAATTCTTCAATGTATTTTAGAAATGACATTAGGAGTGTGGCCTTGTTGAATCCTACTAGTAATAATATTATAAATGCGAAAGTTTGTGAGGATGTGTGTGTGTGTTTGTTACTCTTTCGCACGCAAATACTACTGTACCGATTACAATGAAATTTAGCACAAATATACAGGGTAACCTGGATTAACACATAGGATAGGTTTTATCCCGGAAATCCCACGGGAACGGGAGCTATGCGGGTTTTTCTTTGAAAACGCGGGTGAAGCCGCGGGCGGAGAGTTAGTATAATAATATGTAAGGGGCTCATAAATTTTGCTGAGATCAACAACAATTTTGTCTCACTCTATTCGACTTTTTAAAAAGTGTTAATTCTTTCGAATTATGATAATGATAGGTTAATGTTTGCATTCACATGCACTATTAAATAATGGGTCAATTAATATGCATAATTGTGGCACTTAACAGACCATGATTGTACAAAGTATAAATAAATATGTACCTATATCAATTTTATAGGGGATATTAATTTCAAGTGAATTATTTAAAACTGTATCTGCAAAAGGTCTGCATTATGCAAATTAGCAATTTTTTGTTACAATATTATCCCGAATTCCTGGCCCTCAATTCATGCATTATGAGTTCTTATATCTATCAATCACGTATTTAGACAGACAGACAATCAGACAATAAAAAATTGAAGGTATGGGAGAATTATTATTCTCCCATATCCATCCTATTGGATGCACTTGTAAGTTAGAGAAGTTAATCGACTTGGTTTTAGTTTTAGTTAATACTGGAGAATTCTGCAGAAAAACAATAAAGAAATTGATTGACCGGTTGGCTTGGTTGGTAGTGGCCCTGCCTTCCAAGCCAGAGGTTGTGGGTTCGATTCCCACCCGGGGCAAATATTTGTGTGATGAACATAGATGTTTGCTGGTGTTAATTATCTATATATAAGTATTTATTTAAAATTATATTTGTATGTTTATCAGCCATCTGGTTTCCATAACACAAGCGAAAGCTTAGTATGGGAACAGATCGTGCCGTGTGTGAAAATTGTCCTGAAATATTTTTAAATAATATCACGTGCGATGCATGCTTACAATTTAGAGCAGGCGTCTACTCTATAGGTTCTATAAATGTAACTACAATTTTATAAGAAACTAGATCAAACCAGTTTTGTCTAGATTTTGAATACCTGAGTGGACACTAATTTCGGGTTAATAAACTAAATATTAAGGTCTAAGATCGTAGTTCAAATGTCACACGCTTTGTTGTAGAATAGCCGAAAAACAAAACATAATAATATTATTATTTATATTTACCTATATACATAGATATCGTGGCAAGAAGCCAAAGCAAAAGCCCAAAATCGACGTGACTGGAAAAAGTTTACTGAGGCCCTATGCTTCTCGAGGAGTTAAAGGAACAATCATCATCATAATACATAGAATTAAACACAATATTCCGCATCATAATTAGCGGATGAACAAACTTATAGTATTTTATACACACACAATTTTTGATTTTATCAATACATACTTAAAATTTAATATATTACTTATGGATATGTAAAACTAAATGTTAGAGACTGAATAGTTCTTTAAATAGAAATTCCAAGGAAATTACATTTTATTTAAACATGCATTCAAAATGTATCTAGTAGTAAATTAAAATGTATCCTTTTGTGTTTAAATAACGAATTAAAAATGTATTTAACTATTATTTGTAGAAATAAACTAAGAGTGAATAAAATAAAAACAATACTCACTTGCCAAGTCTTCATTTATATATTTATACGCATTTATAATGGAATCCATTGTGCCGTAAAACAAATATAATAAGAAATAAAAATTTAATAAATACAATTTTAAACTTTCATCCCTCCTTCACCCACGACAATGACCAAATAATGTGACCAATAACAAATGTAATTAAATCACTTTAACAAATTAAAATAATTTAACATTCCATGCATAATTTATTTGAAATCCATGCGCTCCACTACTAACTTTGTAGAAGTTTAACCAATTGCGTAAAGAAGGATTTTGTAAACGAAATTGTTTTATAATAGTTTTTGTTTTAAAAGTTTTTATCTATGTGAAACATGCGTTTATAAAGACGCTTTTACAAGTACCCAATTTTGAAAGAGAAAACCTATTAATTTTTCTTTAATTCAAAATTCTGCTTTTAGTCCAGGATCCATCGCCCGTTTTTGCACGTGATTACTATCAAGCAAATTTTCCGTGAGTAGCTTTATTTTGATGAGACGCCCAATAATTTCCTGTACGAAACTCTCGATTGTGGTAGCTAACAGCACAAAAATGGGCGATGGATCCTGGACTATTTATCATGTTCCCAAAATAAATGCTTTATTGTTTTGTATGCTACGTAACAACATATCTATACTAATATTATAAAGCTGAAGAGTTTGTTTGTTTGCTTGAACGCGCTAATCTCGGGAACTACTGGTCCGATTTGAAAAATTCTTTCGGTGTTAGATAGCCCAATTATCGAGGGAGGCTATAGGCTATATTATATCATCACACTAAGACCAACAGGAGCGGAACACTGCGGGTATAACCGCGGGGCACAGCTAGTGTGTAATATGCGTTTAAAATCACGCTTTCACAAGCTTGTAGAGCAATCCCATTAATTTTTCTTTAATTCAAAATTCTACCGTTTCATATTCCCAAAAGAAGGACATAGGCTATATATATATCATCACGCTAAGACCAACAGGAGCGGAGCAATGCGGGTGAAACCGCGGAGCACAGCTAGTGTAAAATTTATATGTTTCGTTCTTTTATGATGGAAGATATATAAAGTATTTTGTGTAATATCAATTTGTGTAGCTAGAAACTAGTTTATAATAGACACTTAAATGCTCGTCTTTGATGTATAAATATGAATTATTATCATAATCATATGTTGTTATAGGTTATGGTCGATTGTATTTCGTTTCTAAATGTATTCATTATTATTTTTTATGGGCTATTGATACATTACCCGTATATTTTTAGTTATTAGAAAAACTACCAGTTACGCTTAAGGGGACTAGAAGAGCTAAACGCGAGTTTTATAATGCTTTAAAGTATATCATTAAAAATAAAATAAATAAAATAAAATAAAAAGCCTTTTATTTCTAGACAGTGATAAACATAACAAAAATAAATGTAACTTAAAAAATAAAAAAAGTATTTTAAAGCAAAATATGAATAAAAGTAATTACAATCTAAGTTTGTTCATCTGCTAGAACCCCTCTGCAGGTGAAGGCCTCCTCCAAGGCTGTCCAGTCTTCTCTAGATTTGGCTAATTCCAACCAATCCACACCGGCTACTTTAACTAAGTCATCTTCCCATCTTGCGCAAGGTCTTCCTCTTTTCCTCTTACCAAGTGGGCCTTTCCAAGCTGTGACTTTTTTGGTCCATCTCTGGTCTTGCAAGCGTGCTACATGTCCGGCCCATTTCCATTTTAAAGTCAGCGCTTGTGCCAGCCCATCTTTGGCGTTAGTTATTTTTCTGATCTGTGTGTGACGTATTTTTTGGATTTTCCTGATGTTCAACATGCTACGCTCCATTCCCCGTTGGCATGTTATTATTTTGTTTCTAACGTTATTGTTGAATTTCCACGTTTGGCAAGCGTATGTTAAGCAGGGCAAGAGGCAAGAGTTCATGAGCCTTGTTTTTAAGTATATTGGTAAGTTGCCTTTGAATATTTCTCTTAAGCTCCAGTATTTATTCCATGTTAATTGTGACCTTCGTTCGACTTCACGTTCGTTACTCTCGCGAGTAAAGCTGATTTGCTTACCTAAATACAGGTAATGGTCTGTATATTCCAGAGGCTCGCTGCCGACCGATAGTGTTCTTCTAACACTATTTGTCATCAGCATGGTTTTGCATAGATTCATTTCTAAGCCTACCCTGTTACTACCTATGTTCAAGGAATCTATCATGGATTGGAGATCCTTCCCAGATTGAGATATAAGGACTAGATCATCCGCGAATCGCAGGTGGTTTAGGCACTTCGTTCCTATCTTTATGCCGTATTGACTCCAGTCCAAATGATTTATTACGGATTCTAGTGTAGCTATAAATAGCTTTGGGGATATCGGATCTCCTTGTCTTACACCTCTTTTTACAGGGAACCACGGCCCGACTTTCTCAAGTTTCACTCTATTTCTGCAATCACTGTAAATATTTTTGAGTACTTGTATATATTCTTTTTCTACGTTCTGTGTTCTTAATGTTTCCCATATACTATCATGCGACAAGGTATCGAAAGCTTTTTTATAATCTATGAATGCCAAGTAGAGTGGGCATCTCATTTCATGAAATTTTTCAATGAGAAGTTCCAGTGTGTGTATGTGGTCCACAGTCGAGAATCCCTTCCTAAAGCCGGCTTGCTCTACCGGTTGTCTCGCATCAAGAGTGTTACATATTCTGTGATTTATTATAGAAGAGAATAATTTATAGACGCAGGGAAGAAGACTTATCGGCCTGTAGTTCGCGATATCTTTGGAGTCACCTTTTTTGTAGATTAGGATTATATTAGATTCAGACCACTGGGTAGGTGTTTCTCCTGTTTTCAGAACGAGGTTAAAGAGGTTTGTCAGTGGTTTCGCGAGTTCTTTTGATGCAATTCTTAAGGTGTCATTGGTGATATTGTCTGGTCCGGGACTTTTTTCAATTTTTAGGTTTTTGAGTGCCGTTATGACTTCATTGATTTCGATTTCGGGGGCGGTTGCGCGTTCACTCTCTTTGCCTGTAGGAAGAACTATTGCGTTATTTGTATCTTGTGGATGTTGAACGCTGTACAGATTTTTGTAAAAGTCTGTTGCTGCTTTAATGATATCACTCCGGTTGTTTAGTACTATCTCATTTCGTTTTATTCCGTCTATCCATGTTTTGTGCGTTCGCAGTTCTTTGTATGCTTTTTTTGTGCTTCCTGTTGTGTTAATGTGTTTCTCTATGATGTTTTGTCTATGCTTATTGTAGTCTATCTTTATATATTTGCTTGTAAGTTTGTAGAGAGCACGAAGCTCGTTTTTTATCGCTCGACTTTTTGGTTTGATTCTTTGTATTTCTTGTTTTCTTCTTATAAGTTTCAAAGTTCGATCTGATAAGATTTTATTCGTTTCTTTATTAGCGATTCTTGCATATTTTAGACTTTTGGTTATTGAATTTATAATATTGTCGTAGTAGTGTTGAACCGACGTCTTCTCGTCTATTTCTGGTAAACCTTCGGATATATTTTTGTTCAAGGCGTCTTGGAATTTTGCAATTTCTTCATCACAGTTTAAGTTTTTTATTTGATCGGTGTTATATTTACTTCTGGACTTTTTAGACGCTGCCAGTGTGATTGTTGCTCTGACTGCTCTGTGGTCAGAAGGGTAGTTTATGTTCATTACTTCAACATTTTCGAATATCTTTGTCCGGTTAGATAGTATAAAGTCAATTTCGTTAGTATATTTCCCATTTGGTGATCTCCATGTCCATTTGTTTTTAGGTTTTTTCTTGAAGAATGTATTTAAAATCGATAGTTTGTTTTCTAAAGCGAAGTCTACCAATCTCTGTCCTCTTTCGTTCCTTTCACCATATCCATTTTGTTTCATTATTAAGTATTCTTCTTTTTTAGGTATTCCTATTTTCGCATTTAAGTCGCCCATCAGTATAAAGTCTTTATGAGCCAGCTCTAATGCTTTAGCCACAGTTTCGTAAAAATTGTTAATATCCTCTTCATTTGCATTTTCTGTTGGTGCATAAACTTGTATAAACGATAGGTGGGTGTCCTCTAATATCATATTTAATAAAGCTACTCTCTCAGTAAGGCCTGTGTAGCTCTCTATATTTTTTTTATGGCGTATATTTATCATAAAACCCACCCCGTGTAGGCCAGGTGTGACACCTGTATGACACAGAACAAAGTCTTCATGTTCTTCTATTTTGTTGCCCATTCGTCTCGTTTCAGATAGTCCTATTATGTCGTATTTTGTATTTTTCAGAGCTTCGTTTAGTTCAATTAGACGTTCGTGAGAAGATAGAGTTTTAACGTTATATGTCATGACATAAATTTTGTTTTTTGATTTAGGTTTTGGTTCTAAAATTTTTATAGGTTCTTTTGAATCCTTTGGAGGGTTTTGGTCATAATCTTCCACGGTGACCAGCCGGCTTGGAAGATGTTTGTTGTTTTGTATTTCTAATTTACTTGTATAATCTGCAGCAGAGGGGGACGCTCGTTGTTATATATTTTTATTCTTATTATCTTTTGTGGTCAAGAAGTTCAGAATTCCGGGTTTCAAGACTCCCTCAGACAAACTAGAAGTTCTTCTTAATGATGTGTGGGTTTTATTCTTCTTACTGGCCTGTGGTTTCTTTTCGTTGTTAGAAATCTGTTTGTTTTCTGGAGAAGTTGAGAGCATTCTTTTATTGTTACTCGTTGACTCTTTCTTCTTTTCCAGTATAACTAGTTTGTCATATTTTATTATTGCAAGGTTTCCCTTTTCATTTTCAATCCGGACCTGTTCTTGCAGTTCTTTTCTTTTTTCTAAAATGTTTAGCGGGTAGTCTTCTTGAATATAGTAGCCAGATTCTTTTAATGCTTTTTTCTGTTTAAGGATACACACTTTCATGCTGAGCGTAGAAAAGGTGACGGTTATTGGTCTAGGTTTATCTCCTTTTTTTCCAATTCTTCTGGCCTCTTGAATATCTCTGTTGTCTACTTCTAGAGAAAAGTACTTATTTATAAATTTGATCAAGTTACTCTCCAGATTTAAATATGAAGTTTCAGTTTCTTCTAATCCAAAGAAAACAATATTTCTTTGTCTCGCTTGTTTTTCTAAGAAGTATAACCTTTTTTCTTGATTTTCTAACTTTTCCTTGAGGTTTTCATATTTTCCTTCTAATATTGCAAACTTTTCTTCTAGTAAACCATTTATGTTTTGGGTCACTTGGTCGGTTACCCTTTCCCCGCTTTTCAAAATAGTGGTTTTTTGCTCATCGAGTTCGCTTTGAATTTTCCGTAACATATTCATAACTTCTTCCATTTTTCTTGTACTAACAATAAGTGACGATTGTAGAAATGATATCAGTAGCGACCTCTTGTGTCTATTTCTCAAACTGTAACTAACTAATGATCGTTCGTTCGAATAAGCGTTAAACTCGCTGGTGACGCCAGTTCAAGATGTTTGTACTAGATGGCGCTGTTACTATTTGACGTACTTAATTTGCTTAATCATTGCGACATTATGGTTATTTTTTCCGTTTATTTTTTAGGATTGCTAGATTTGATCCATTGGATTGTACACTTATTGCCACTATTTATTTTTGTCACCAGTAAGAGTATTCAAGAGATTCGGTGGATTGACACGGTAAAATTCGAAGTTGCACTCAAGTTGGCTTTGCGTTGTTTTTGTGATAAACAACTTACAGTATTTGGTCTTCCACAATATATGTTGTATATTAGTCCATTTATTGTCGTTTTTAACACTTCTTTGTCCAATTAAATCACTTTATTATTTTTAAATCACAATTTGTCAGCAGCTCGATGTAAACAATAGCACTACAGCGCCCTCTCTCTCTCCAAGTATATCATTAACTGCAGTAAAAAATATATGATATTCTTCAGGAGATATACTAGCTAGATAGTGTGTTGAAAACACAATACAACTTATTTTACTCGATAGAAAAAAATCACAAAGGTACCTCTAAAAAAATCTTTTGATGCTTAAAAACCATACTAAACTACATGCAATCATTCTATTTTTTCGGCAAATAATTCTACAAGCAACATACTAGAATAATAGTGTTTTATTTTTTTAATCCAATCAATAGATTTCGTGTAAATCGCAAATTCTTATTACCAAACCAAAAACGTACGCATGTGTGCGTGAACGCCTGTGCACCGACGTTACCAGCCGAGGCCTGTTGCTAGACGGACGTGTCGCTTGTTTCGCTGATTTTTTTCCGTCAGAATTGTTTGTTTTTGTTGTAGAATCCATTTTACTTACTTTAAAACTGATAAATTATTTGTAATTTTGTAAATTTTTGTAAATATTAAGTAAGGGAAATAAAACAAAACCCGTCAAGAGGACTAAAATCTGTCTAAAATCTAAAATCGTGATCTCCATCAACCGTCGTCGATTGTGTTAATGTGTGCGCGAGTCACTCAAGTTCAGCTAGCTCTTGTAGTCCTCTTAAGATACTGTTATTGATATTGTAATAACGAAGATGATGATTGATATAATTTTAATTATATAAAGCCCAGTAAAATTATCATTGCGAAAGTAACTCTGTTTATATCTTCATCACAACAAAACCACGAAACCGATTTTGGTGAAATTTAGTAAGTAGATAGTTAGAGACTGTGAAAGGACTAAGGATAGGTTTTATGACGGAAATTCCACGGGAACGGGAATGCTGTGATTTCCTTTTATTACGCGGGTGAAACACTTTGTAATAATAAAGATTAACAAAAAAATGTAAACTATAAGTACATGGATTAAGGCAGGTATTGCATATTATGCTTGTTCTCTTTTCGTACCTTATACCTACAAAAAAAATCTAAGATCTGTAGCTTATCAAATTGAGCGTACATAAAATACTTATTTTTGAATTAATAATTAATAACAAAATGGTCTGTAGTTTTTGTGTTTGCGTTTAGTTTTTTTATCCAAATTAGTAAATTATACATTATAGTATTACTCTTGCAAACTTCTTCGTCGATTTTTTAACCATACGATACATTCTTATTTTGTAAATTAAGTATGTATATGTATAATATTATGTAGAGAGAGATCCCAAAAAGAAAGAGGAATAATTTATAATTAAGAACTTATTCGGAAAGTCAATATTTGCAAGTAGGTATCTACCCAATTATTTTTATTCGCTTTGTGATTTATTAAGTGCGTTACAACTATGGTTACAACTTATTACTCAATTTTGTTACTCCTGTGATAAATGATTAGCAATGTTGAAGGGATACGAAATAATGTCTTGCTTGTATTAAAAATGTAAGGAAACATTTTTTTCTTTTTAGCTGGAGAATTGGAGATACCTATGTTTTGGAATGATAGTACCAGAGATAATTAATAACTATGAAATTTTGCTTGCTTGTAAAAAGGACTTCAATGAATTATTGAAGATGCCATGGAATAAATACCAAGGAAGGGCGAAGGCTAACTACAGAAAAGAAAATTTTTGCAAATGAAATTTTATTTTATTTCACTTTTTTTAATTTATAATTTTCAATGTAGATTTTAATTATTCTAGTCGCAAGATAACGAAATCTAGTAGGACTGTTTCAACAGAATCATCAGATTAAAGGTTAAATATTATGACGATTATTATTAGACATTTTAAATCTCCGAAAACTTGTTAAACGATCGATTCAATTTTATCTTTATGTTCACACATTTTGCCAATGTTCATTTAATCTAGGTATAATAATATTAAATTTGATTTATATGATACTATATTTTCATAGAACACTGCAAACCAATCATAATTTTTAATACAATATTTTTAATTCAAAAATGCATATTGTGTATAATTTGGTTTTCTTATGTGTGTTGTTTGATGTTTATCAAAACCAGTCATAAATATTAAAATAAAAAGTAAATAATGTTTTTACTTGATATTTTGTTTGTTTTAATTAATTTGCACAGAAACTTAATATTTTATTTTTCATAAAATTGTGAATTTATAAAAGTGTTGTATTAAAGGTTGGCAGGTATTAAAAATAATACAATTAATTATTGCTAATATTTTATTATATTTTAGTCTAGAATCTAGATTATTTAAATGGAATTTTCAAAGTATGTATTTAATCTGTATTTAAATCTCTAATTAGAACTGGGAATAGTTATTTGTATAAATACATCTTCTTTCAATATATAATAAATATATTATATGGGGTGTATATATATATATATATATATATATATATATATATATATATATAGGATGGGGTTTAATAAATCAAACATCTATACATATAATAAAATCGTAGGATAGTCAAAACTGTACATTGAATATTTTTTTAAAAGAATACTTGGGCCGTGATCTATAATCCCAAAAACATAGTTTTTAGAATTTTTGTCTGTTTGTCTGTATGTACATCCGGGCTAATCTCGAAAAGTACTGCATAGATTGACTTCAAATTTTGCATGAATATTACTAACAGGTCGGGTCAGTCTTTTATATACATAATATTATCATTATCATGCTATCACCTTCGGGGGAGGAGCTGTGAACCTTTATTTTTCTTACGTATTCTGTGAACTACGACAGCGTACAATCTAAAGACTCATGTTTAAATGTTGTTTTTGAGTAAGCCATGCTATTATCTAGCTTTACACTATAAAAACTACGTCATTTACGTAATTTTGGCAGAGAAACAGTTTAATGAATCTTAGTAGTATAAAGACAAATTTGAAACAGCGCCATCTATGAGATTTCATTAAAATCAAATCAATTTACATATTAACACTTCTTGGAAATTCATAATTTAAATATTATGATGGTGGTGAGGTTGTTTTTTTTTTATTTATTTATTTAACTTTTTAACCTATATCTTCCCAGAGTCCATTTCAGGTGCGCTTATATTTCATGTGAATATGCTAAATTTTTACAAGTGAGGGTAGATGTTTATTATTTGATGTCAAACAAGACACCATTACAGTTAATATAGTCTTAGGGATTTTAAATTCAACCTAGAAAGGTTTTATTCCTTACAAAATGATTTTATATGTCTACCTTTAACAATAAAATAATAATCGACTAAAAATAATAATTAACACGACTAAACACAACCAAAACGACCGTTACATCCGAGAGCCAAATGCAAAGTTTCAAATCCGCTGTTCAACTCATTTTTATAACCACCCCCTCGGTTTGGGTTGCCAGTTGGGGATTTGTTTCTAACACGGCCGTTCCTGACAGTGCGGCGTCCTCGACCGCAGCATCACTTGTACCACTAGCATCATTTGTAATGTGGGTTTTCTGCATAAAAGTTATATCGTAGTTTATATTATAGTTTGACACATTCAAGTTCCAACATAAACCTTAAATTTTTGAACAGAGTCGAGCAAGATAATTTAAAAAATGAGCCGTGTTAAGTATTATAGAAAAGGTAACTTCGTTGATAATGATAATTTTTTTTGTTGTTAGTACAAAATAAACATTGACTGTTAATACTTTTGTTTAGTATTTATCTACAGTATGATTATTGCTTGGTACCTAATTAATATATTTTCATGTCGTACACCTAATTATAAACATAAATGTAATGTGAAACTAGCTGGATTTATTTTTCACAGTCACAACCATTTATGTTATAAAAATAACTACGTTAAAAAAACCGACTTCTAAAACGGAAAAGTAAAAAATAAAAAAGATTTGATATTATTAATTACTACATATTATTTAGTTGCGCTATTTACTAAATAGGTTTGATGTCGGTGCCAGGCATGTGCCAGGCCACTGTAAAACTTATGTTTTGATTTCAAAATGCCCGGTTTACACGGGTTTAATACAAAGTGCTTAAAGCTTGGTTTATTTCATCGAAATCGAACCATTAGTTTTCACGTGATGCCTGAACATACAGACAAAAATTTTTTTAATCACATAGGTATTTGGGTTTGGTATCGATCCAGTAATACCCTGCTATTTATTTTTTCAATATTTTCAATGTACAGAATTGACCCTTCTACAGATTTATTATATGTAAAGATAAAATAGTTACCTAATATAATTTATAAAACTAAAAAACACGCTTAAACTCATGAAATTATTGTATTGTCAATCCTTGGTAAGTGTAAAAAGTATGAATTAAAACTCCATTTTAAGTTGGTCAAATTCGAGTCTAAAGGAATAGTATATTACATACAAACAGCTGAAGTTAATAAAAGTGTGATAATAAGTGACATATGGAAAACTAAAGTACTGGCAAAATTTCCGCATTATAAAACAAATGGCGCATTGACCGAAATCTGTGTCCTTTGACATTTGTTTTTTTTAACAGTCATAATAAATAACATTTAACGGTTACAATGGAATATGAACTTTAAACTAAACGCATAAAGCAGTTATTGCAATGCAGTAGCAAAGCCTGGCATTCACATAGTGATTTACAGATTCGGTTTCCTTTTTTATTGTTTTACTAGCGACCCGCCCCGGCTTCGCACGGATGCAATGGCGGCCGGCCGGTACCGCACCGCCGCAAACGCTACGTCCCGCAATTTTTAAATCTGTAATATCTTCGAAAATATTCACTTAAATCATACGGTGTAATAGGCCATATAGATCTATATTAAATGAACAATGTATTCAAGGTATTTAATTGGTTAAGGATTAATGCTGTATTGGTTAAAATCGCTTCGAAAATTAACCATTATTTGTCGTAAAAAGTAAATGACAAAAAAAAGTTATTGTGGGTTATCCATAAGAGATAGACATATACCATCGCGGACTTTTCTGTAGACCTTTTCAATGTGTACAATACTTAGTACATTATTTTGATAAAACTCGTAGGGTTCAGCCTGCGTTTGCAATGTAAGCGGAAAAAATGTAATTATTTACGACATCACATTAGAAACCTCAAAAATAACAGTATTTCTCCACTATTTAATGGATGTTATTATACATATAAACCTTCCTCTTGAATCACTCTATCTATTAAAAAAAACCGCATCAAAATCCGTTGCGTAGTTTCAAAGATTTAAGCGTACAAAGGGACATAGGGACAGAGAAAGCGACTTTGTTTTATACTATGTAGTGATGTGTTATTAACAAAAAACTTATTTTCTTTTGCAGGGTTTAGTATCGGGTTGGTGGAATGACTATAATTTCTCATGTCAGCCTCAGCTCAAGTTTATTCTTCCATAATATTATGATATTATTTTTAAAGAAAATGTACAGTTTAGAAGTGGAATATATATTTATTTTCTTCTTTCTTTTTGTTAACCCTTTATTGACGAATAAAAACGAACATGGTTGCCCTGTCTCCGCCTGCGTTGACATGCCAAAGTGGTCGAACGGGATAAAAAGTATCCTATATACGCCTTCTGGTTCAAATCTATATCTCTACCAATTTCAGCAAATAGAAGACCCGCATTGTTCCTTTTCCTGCGGTATTTCCGGGATAAAAACTATCCTTTGTCGTTTTTCGGGTCTCAGAGTATTTGTGTCCTAAATTTCATCCAAATCGTTTCAGTGGTTGAGGTGTGGAGAAGAGACAGACAGAGTATCTTTCACATTTATAATATTATATATGTTTTTCTCTTTTCTTTTTCTTATCTTCTGTACCTATGTGTGTGTTAAATAAAGAATTAAATAAATAAATAAATAATAAATTATTAAGTTAGGATAATAATGTGTGTTGCTTCCCTACATATACATTGATGTCACACAAATTAAAAAAAAAAATCGTTTCTTTGCAATTAAACATAATTTATTAACATGTTTAGCCGCCATTTAACAGCATTCACATTTATCTATTATGTCACTTAATTATATTTTTTATAAACAAAAAAAATCTATTTTATTTGTAAATTAAAAATACAAAAATCGACATCATCATCATCATCAAATATTCATAATATTACTCCACACAGTCGGTTGCCTGGAAGAGATCACTCTTAAGTGATAAGGCGCCGCCTTCTATGCTGGACTAGTTATAGGATTTATTTATATATGCCAGCACAAAAAAGTGTTAATAAATAAATAAATCAATCAAAATGCTCACTGCAGGGACACATCATACACGTTTGTGGGTACTTCCAAGTGTCCTATGAGGGTACTTCCAAGAATTACCAACAGCAGGAAAGTGTTAACGATGTTTCTAATTTGCAATGCAAAGCGGAAGTTTTCGATTTTCATTATTCAAATATTATGTCTACGGATTATTTTAAATCCATTTGTCGCGTACTTCGTTCGCAGATGACCGCAGTTGATTTATTTTATCAAAAAGTGGTTAACATTTTACATTAAAAAAGTTTTTGAACAAAAAAAAGTAAGTATTAGATAGATCCAAATAATTATCTGTTGTGTCTTTGATTTTTTACGGTGGAATATTTTTTTTTTTTCAATAATAAGACCTGTGGTGAAGTTTTGGATTTGAAGACTTTCACTCAAAATAATTTTTCTTTTATCGACTTCTTCTTATCCTGTATAATAAAAATTTTATTTGTTTGAATAGTATAGCTACTCTTATTTTCTCATAACCATTTTTGAAAGTCAGTTTTGGCGCAAAATTGTAACTTTATAAAATAACAATATTAAATTTTTTTTCTTTCGTTTATGTTTAATTGTATAAGTGTTAGTAATGCGAATGTTGTGTACACCTATAATTATTGATAAATACATTAGATACAATTAATGAGATAATGTCTTCTTATATGTAATGTAATGTGTATTTATTGTTGTGTGTTCCATAAATAAAATAAATAAATAACGATGATATTACAGAAATGGCCGCTCTCCTGAAAATGATATGGAGTGGATACGGCTTCGTTTTCGACGAACTAGCAGGTAATTAATCAATATGTAGGTGTAATACTAATAGGATATAGAGAAAGCATTGGTGTTTATGAATAACGACTAAACTTACTAACTTATGTGACTAAATATAATGTATCCTCTTAGCATTTGGCTAGTCGAAATAAACGACCTTTTTTAACGAAAAGGTAGTTTAGTACAATCAAATATGCTCTTCTTATGCTTTATGACGAATATTGTAAACAGTGTCAGTTCTATTTGCGCCTTATATAGCTAAGATTGACAGCAAAGAAAGAGTGCTAGGAGTGCTGGGGAGGGTTACTGCCCTGCCTTTTTCCTGAATGCTACCCCGTGACAAACACACATACACTTTTAACGTGTTCATATGTTTGTCTATAATTTGCATGTTGTAAACACATTACACGAGTAATATTTTCGACTCACGAAGTTGAAAAGTTATGTCCAACTTTTTTCTTTCAGTCGTTTTCTTCATTTTTGTTAATTTATATATTTGTGTTTTTATTAATTTATAATACCTTGTATAACACTATAAAGCCTTATATTCACTGTAACCAAAGTTGGCAAATTAGCAACAGAGTTGAATCATTATTCTGCTGTCAACATGTTGCTGGGAATACTTGCAAAGTTGTTAACGGTATGCTAAAAAGTTCTCACCCACAAGCACAACAAATTTTCGCGCAACATTCTAACCCATAATCAACAATGTTGATCAACTGTTGCTCAACAAATGTTTGCCATGCCACCTTTCTTTACTGCTAGAGGCTTTACTGTGTTAAGAGTATAGATAGTATTGTTAATGTTAATAATAACAATGAACAAATCAAAGCGATCTTCTAATATATCTAATCTAATCTAATATAATCTCATCTATATATATAAAAGAAAGTCTGTATGTTCCAACACTTATAACT